>MNCI01020044.1:1784811-1828503 GCA_015680685.1 Gnetum montanum
TAGTTGACAAGTGGCCTTTGTGGTGGTTATAACCACCATTTCAATTGACAAGTGTTCAATTCTCATAGGACTTTGAACAATTGTTGCATAAATTCCCTTTTTAAATCAATATTATATTTTATTGTTATTTATATCATAGTAGTAGAGATAATAACCATGGATTTGATGCATGGGTTGATATATAAATATATGTATGCGTATACAACCGAATGCATAAGTGGAGTTGTACTCTCACATTTTAATTTGTGGCACCTCGAATGTAATCCCAGTTATATCAAGGCCGATTCCATATTCATCTTCTCTGCACTTTATTACAGAAAAAGTAACTAGAGCTACTGTATCATAAGCTAGAGAGATATCTACAATTGATACACCATTTTCTTTTGACTCTAGATAAACCCTCATGCCAACATTCCCAATTGCAATGTTATGGTTTAGTTATGTTCTAAGTATCAAAAGTTGCTAGATCTTTGTGTTGATGTAGTTTCTTGGCTAAGAGGGAAGGTGTATGATGGGGCTGACAACCCAAAATTTTTTAATTTTTAATTTTGACCTTAACATCCACAAATCTCAACATTGAAGAGACATTCCCCCCTTTGCACTATAGTGCACTTGGAGTTATGATGCACTAAATAGACAACTAGGGTTTAGAAGTGGGCATTTTAGGTTTTCATGTGCTTTTTATTGTGAAATTTCATAAGTTTCAACCACGATTATCATTCTACATCAATAGCACATTGCAAGAGAGCTTTGGTAGAGATTTTTTTTGCAAAGAACACCAATCTTTAACATGGAAGCACCCATGTCCTCCTACACACAACATAGAACTCCTATTTTTCTTAATATCAACCATCCCTAGCATTAAGTGCATAATGGCACCTAAGAAACATGGAGGAAAGAGTTGGAATCCTAGGATTTAAAAGGTATATGAATGAGTGAGGGATTGTTTAAGGCTACCTAGGCCCATCTGAATCCAATATTCTTTTATTGCTACTCTAAGGTACATAGCTCTACTCAATTTTGCCTTGGTTTCTAGCTATTTTTATTTCTTTTCATGTATTTTCTTTCATGTGTGTGGCCATTTTTCTCAAATCTATGCTTATATAGGACGTAAAATGAAATTTTCATGAAATCCCCCCTCTTATTTTCACTATCTGTATATAGATCTATGGTGATTTCATTGTTTTAGCTTTAGGTGATTCAATTTTTGAAATTAGGTTTGATATTTTTCTGCTTTTTTCACAAAATTTGGGGGTAGTGTCATTTTCTAAAATCTAGGCCAAAGTAATTATCAAAATTAAATTTTGACACAATACTACACCATTATTTTGGTGTGTTTTCTAATGGGTATGAGTTATTTTGGCTATTTTTTAAAGGTTATGCTAAGTTTGGTTTTAGCTTTTTAGCATTTTATATATAAAAAAGAAATAAATATTGTGTATTTTTCCATAATAAAACGGCTTGATATTTTTGCATTTCATTATAGGGGCATGGAATGAAAAGGTTAAGGTGAACTTTGAAACACCACAAAAATTTTTTTTTTATAACCAATCTTAATCATGTGGCTTTCACCCCATGGAACCTGAGGAGAAATTTCATTGTAAATGTGAAAGTTGTAATCCAAAATGGGCAATTTCACATACTTTATACTTTTTTGGATTGAAAAATGCATCATAAGTTGTCAAATCCTCATTCCTCAAGTTAAAAAAGTCATCTAGTATCTATATTTGGGCTTGGGGTAGTCAAAAATGCCTTTTGGAATGCCAAAAAGGTAATTTGATGGGCTTTATGGGGGATAGACATTTTTTCTAGGTTAAAAACACATGTAGGGGGAGTAGATCTCACCTACCCCCAATGTGAAAGGGTGGGGGATTTTAGAACTCCCCATTGGCCATCAACATGAAGACCAAAGAAAAATTTTGGAAACTTTCCCCTCAAATAAGAAAGTTTTCCCCTAGCTTGGAAACTTTTCCCTCAAATTGAAATTTTTTTCCCTAGCTTGAAAACTTTTCTTTAGCCTAGAAAGTTTCACCCCAGCCTAGAAACTTACTCCTTATCGTAGAAAGATTCCTTCCAACTTGGAAACTTTCTCCCTAGCCTAGAAAGTTTTTCCTCTAGCATGGAAAATTCAAACCCCTAGCCTGGAAGACACAAGAACAAAAATTAATCAAGTTATGCACTTCAACATTGACCAACCACTTCAACAAGTATGGTGGAGAGCTTAGCATGGAAGATTCATATCCAACATGGAAGGGGTGCCTCAGTTGCTATTTTTAGTAAACACAATGGCCATGGGGAAATCACTTATAATGTTTAGTAACCCATCAAATTTGGGTTCCTATTTCACTTAAATTTGGTAGCCAATTTGCAACAAAATTACATAAAATTTGTAGCCAATTTTCAGCCATTGCACAACTGATTTGTATCCCAATCATAGCCAATTTTCATCTCCATTCATGGCTGAAAGATCCTATAAAAGCCAAACTCCAACACCATTTACATGTTCAAAGAAATTTTTCTCATGTTTCAAAATTTTGGACGAACAACAATTTTCATATACACAACTTCATGCTTGGGGCATTTTTAGGGACTCAAGAGCTTTTGCAAGTTTTCATACTTGTACTCTCTTAAACCCTAGCATGGAAGTAGTGAGGCCTTGATATTTGATGAATTTTGGAGTTAATACTACACTTCTAGGATTCCAAACCCAACGTGGAGCAACTTGGTATCCAAACATTCCACTTCTCACAGCCCTAGCAGTGACCCAGTTGGTAGATACAAGGTCATAGTATTAAAGGAAATTTTGATAACATCAAGAGTGGATTAGCACCCAAATCGTGGGGTAGATCATCTCACCTTCAATGGGCTTTGAACTCTTGCATAAGTAAACCTCTTTTCTGCTCATCCAAGCATCATTTTTTGTACACATTTCTCTAACTTATTTTTTATTCTTTTATTAATAAATTTGAAGTTTTGATTTTTTTATTTAATAAAAATAAATTTATTATCTATGCATTTTCTAGATCTATTTCTATTTCCATGTTTTTATTTTTCCAAGTCCTTGGTTAATTTGTCAGACCAACTAGGGCACCTTGAATCCCATTTTCATCACAAAGGCCCTAGGGATTTTGGGTTGAGAAATTACTTGTACCAAGAATCCTTGGTTTCCTTCCTATTCTAGCAATCAAGGTTTTTGGTCATAATAGTGTTTCTTGGCACTAGAAGGATGGCCTTTGTCTAAATTTTGTAGCCATATCTATCATTTTCATAGCCATTTGCAAATTTTTCCTTCATTTTTTATAGCCAAAACCCTTGAAAAATCAATGTTGGTCTTTCCCCCCCTATGACCAAAACTGTAGTATGGAAGTTGCAAGTGGTTGGGTTTTCGTTTTTCATAGAACTTTCTATAAATTTTAAAGCCAAAAGCTAGCATTGGTATCTCTTTTCAACATTTTTTTTTATTTCCAAAAGCTTATTTTCTAGCTTCTAAAAGTAGGTGGTTCATCTCATCCATGAGTTGACTCCCACCCCTCAAATGTTTCCAAGCTAAGAGAAATAGAAAGTACTTGGAATCAATTTTAGTGGAAAATACTAAATTTTCACTTTTTGTTTCAATCTTTCCTCCCATTAATGTTGAGGTAGGAGGTGTGAGATTCCCATCATCTCATCTCCCTTCTTTTTTCCCTTTGCCATACCCAATGTAGAAGTAGTTGGAAGGCTAGTGTTCATGAGGGTGAAACTAATTTTATCACTAGATATCCTTTTGTTGCTAGTTGAAAGACATTTTCTAGCCAAATTCCAAAGGAATCCAATGTTATCATTCCCACCCCCTCATGGTAGAAACCTCAGCATGGAAGTTAAAAGTGGTTTTTGGTGCTGGAATTTTACATCTATTGTGAATTCTTAGAGAAAAGCTAGCATGGAAGCCTTGGTGAACATTTAGTTTTTATTTCAACATAATCTGTCACTAAAACAACATTGATTTCCATATAACCAAGTCTACTTTTTATTCCTTTTTGGTGAAATTTGGAAACCTACCAAAACCATTTTCGGAATAGGAAAGTGGGATATTTCTATTATCTCATCCCTCTTCTTTTCCCCCTATGATACCCAACATAGAGATACTTGGAAAGCCAACTTGGAAGAGTTTTAAAGGCAACATTTCCAATATTCTATTTTTGGTAAAGGGCTAAACCCCCCTCATCCCCCACTTACTAATTAGAGTAAGTATATCATTTTTTTGTCATTTTCATTTTCTCTAATAGTTTTTGAATTTCATTCACTAGAATTTACTTCTATCTTAACATTTATAGCCCATTCTTAACCAATTATTAACACTATAACCATGCATTTTTTAAAATCCATCAAATTTCCCTTCATCTTCACTAGTGAAGATCATAACCAACAAGCCATTAGGGTGTATGATCCTAAAGACCCTACAGTCATTGAGTGCATGTGATCTTTTAAACTAACAGGGGAGAGTCCTAATTTTGTGGTCATAAATAAAGATCTTTATAACTTCATTTGTGCTAAAATATAGGTAAGCATGTTAATTCCATGAACTAAGCTAAGGCCAAAAGGAAGTTTGAGTTGATACATAGGGATGGGAAAGAGTACATCCCTTACCCATATGAAGAAATTCCACATAACAACATTTATTCTAGCTTCCTAGCCTAATTGATTATCATAGAGGAGGAAGATGACAAGCCTACCTTTGAGGAACAACAACAAGAAGAGTATGAACTTAGGGTAGAATCTAAGCCTAAAAACATCATTTTAGGATTGTTTCAACAAAAATCCCCCAATGTCATGGAACCTTCTACTAATTCTTTTGTTTTCTCCATGGGCATGGTGACACCATCTTCCACTCCTCTATGCCCTACTACAACAAATCCCACACTAGTTTTGGTAACACATCATACTTAATTAACCCATAAATAACAAATTATAACATATCAATTCCATTCACAACACAACCATAAAATACAAAACCATCAATAGTTGTTTTTACCACTACAAATCAAATAACTACTAACATAGGGTCCATCATGAGACCCCCTGCAACACAAGGATCACACACTACTTTTGTCTCATTTGTGCCTTAAGTACCAAAACAAACATCTTTTTATTTTTTTGGCCCACAAGTCACAACCATAGCACATCCTTTTCCTTCTATCATGAAACCCATAGCAAGGCCACAAGCTTCACAATAGATATCAAAACCTTATGTACAAGCCTCACAAAGTATGGGCCTACTACAAGGCTTATATTAAGCCTTCTAAATGATCCAAGACCTAATGGAGGAATAGAAGAGGCTTAAAGCATCTACCACACAAACTATCAAGATTATGCACTTCTACCAGGATGATCTCATAAGTCCTATAGTCCAAACCATGACACTTCTTCTTGGTGTCCCCATTGTAGAAGTTAGTAAATATAATAGAGAAGGTGATAATGCTCACCTTATTACCTTTTGATCTAAATGTTTTCTCTTATAGCCATGGCCTTCTACCATCATGAGGATTTTCCCTATGTCTTTGATTAGGAAAGCACTCAATTGGTATCACACATCACCTAGAGGATTTATATACTCTTTGGAAGACTTAGTAGCCCAATTTGGAAACTACTTCAAGTATAACTTGAAGCTTGACACAACACTTAACCAACTCATGAAGGTTAAGAAATGACCCTTAGAACCTATACAAAAAATCATTCAATGGTGGAATGGACTACTGAATGAATATTTAAGCCCATAGCTAAAGCCCACTTCTTAGCCATATTCCAAGGAGTAGTTAATGACTTCATCAAGTAAAAAATTTACTACCTTGATCCATAGTCTCTAAGCCAAGAATTCTCATAGACCAAAAACATAGAGGATGCTACAAAGGCTAGCCATGAACCAGCCTATATATCATATTCAAAAAAACATTCTTGAAGAGACAAAGAAAAGAGAAAACAAGGCAACAATACCATAGAAACCATGACCAAGGAAAACAAGATCATGAACCAAGGGCCAAAGGTCAATGCACCCAGGGCCCCCATGAGTGATCATAGTAACCAACTAACAACTTCTAGGACCAATACATCAACAATAAATAGACCTAACTTCAAAAGGAAGAATAGGTCTAAGAACACTCAGTTGCCAATAAAACTATCTAAGTTAGTTGATCAACTCTTAAGAAGTGGGTGCATGTAACATAATAAAATGGCTAAAGCTACTTGAAAGAAACATGAGTGACTACACAAAATAGGAAACAATCCTTCTCATGCAATGAAAGGTAATCCCCCATTGCCTAGATACTTAAAAGTAGATCACTTATTCCATTATCATCAACTACCTGGTCATGATATAGACTTCTGCTTTGTGCTAAAGGATTACCTACAAAGGATGATATATAGGAGGAAACTAATATTAGATGCTTCTAACCCATTTTTACCATAAAAATAGCCAACGTAGGTCTATAAAGACAAATTGAATGTTAATGATAGCCTTTATGTTATTTTGGCATTCAACATTGATGAAAGTTGAAGACCTACAAGAGAACCATTTGTTATCTAAGTATCCCTTTACAATGAGAGAGCCTCTTTAGCTTCCCATTGCTCAATATCTCCCTTTTTTGTGAGGTTACCATCATGAATACCTCCAAGAGAACCTTTTTTCATCAAGTTTTCCCAACCCAATCTAACTCAAATAGTTGTAATCTAACCAACTACACAATGACCCCCTATGGTAGACAATGCTACTATGTTTTCCTTATAACCAATAGTTGATAATGAAAAAATTTTAGCAAACCAATGGAGGAAGTATAGGAAAAAGCTTGGCAACAAGGGAGACAAGTAGATGAAGCCAGAAAAGGAAGTGGGCCCATGAAAGCCCACTCCCATCTCAACTATACCTATGACCTCCTCTACCCTATCTCCTTCAACCAACAAGCCACAAGAGGTTGCTAAAGACCATAACCAAAATAACAAAATAGAGCCATAGTAACCATAGCCTAAAAATGATGTCCACCTTTTGGGATGTATGGAAGAAGTAAAGCACGACTAGGGTGACAAGCCCATGACTAATGACAAAACTTCTTCAGTGCAATGGACCAAGTTAAGCAATCCTTTAAGCAAAAAATAAATACTACCTTAAGCTTATATCACTTGATTATGAATTTTTCCATAGATCATGAGGCACTAGTCAAAATGTTGACCTCCATACCTATTAGTAAGAATATTCCTACTAATGAGAAAGCCATTCATGTAGTGATGATTCCTTCCTCCCTAGGGGAGAACAATTAATTCCATTAACATTTTGCAATAGCAAAATTAAGGTTAATCCCTAGAATGGCAAGGTGAATATAACCCCTATATTCATAACCATATGCATAGGATAATTTAAAATACATTAGGTGCATGTTGATGATGGACTAGCAACCAACTTCATTCCATGCATCATCATTGAGCACTTAGGCTTAACTGAGTAGGCACAACCTATGACCACTACAGCTCTTAATTCTTTCAATGGATCAAGAGTTACTATCTAGGGGTCTATCTTCTTAGAGTTTTTTGTTGGAGAGAAATTTCCTACAACCCTGAACTTCTTGATGGTGGAAGCGACACAAGGATTCAACCTAACCCTAGGAAGACCTTCGTTACAAGCGAGGTCAAATCATCAAGAAATTCATCTTCCTTACAAGGGAGGTGAAATCATCAAGAAATTAGATAGCATAGAACATGGGTTTGAAGTTGAGCTTTAAGAAGAATCTCCTATCCATGAAGAGCAAAAGCCCAAGACAACTAATGATGACAAAAAGAAGCAATGTGATATGCTATGGAATGAACTCCCTTTTAACATAGAAAGTGAAGGGGATGGTGAATACAAGCTTGTGCAGAATACTCACTCCCTAATCATGCAAAGATTAGGAAGAATTTGCACAAGTTAAGTTTACCCTAACCTTCCCCATTACTCTATGACCATATGCAATGATAGCTAAATAGACTTATTCTTTCCTTTTTAATTTATTATATCTTTGCTATTTTATACATGTAACATAACTTTTTTTTCATTATTACTTCTTTGCTACAACCTTTCTTTATTTTTACTTATGTTTTAAACATTAGAAAATCATCTCTTTTAGATAAGGCCTGCTAAGGCCTAAAACTGGCACTATGATCTGCTATGACCTTACACTAGCATTTTTGTTTACTAAGATGTTAAATTGGCAAAGTAGCCATAATAATACAATATAACTTGTGCCCACAATGGCCTAAAATTAGCAAATTTTCCTTTCATTATGAAATCTCTTTTTTTTAATCTATTATCACATCAATTTAATGTTACAACAAAGACATCAACATAGCCATTTACAATGTTTATAAAACTCACAACTATAGATGCATATAGCCAAAAATAAAATTGAATATTTACGTCTCAAATTAAAATGTCCATAAATAAAATTTTTAGTAATGATGCCAAAGAATAACCATCCATAACATAGTCTTGGCTAACCATAGCCATCTGTGATGTCCAAAAATGTTGGTGGCTATAACACCAAGAGGTCCATGGGTGTACAGCCTAATCCCAAATCCATGCGAGGGGCATGCTAGGAAAAAATGGAAACGAGGTACCCTGAATGGTTTGGTCAATTAGGTAGAGACTTACATGGTATAACAATAACCATTTGTAAAAGGATTTTTAGTATGTTTCACGTGGGAGTTGGGACAAGAAAGAACATAACATAGGGTCTTAGCCCCAAAAAATAATAACATGAATATGCAAGTGCACATCATTAGTAGAGAAAAATGTAGTGAATGATGCTACAAAATATAAAACAAATGCTAAAAGAAAATAGAACAAGATTTTAGGTGAAGAAATTCACCACCCCAAGACTAGGGAGTGTAACTTTTGATTAAACACTGAATGAAACTAGTACACAATGCTAGATAGGCACAACGGCAACATGGCAATGTGGTCATAGTCTCTAGGCTGTCACAAATGTATTGTTGGTGGCTAATAAAGAGGCTAAACCTACTAAGCTAGTGATTTTCATGTTGTGCAAGTGCAAGGGAGATGGTGTCACATTACTTGCCAAGATGCCAGGCCTAAGTGCTCACATGCAGGAGTAGCAAAGATGCCAAGAACACTTGAATGCTTGATGCTCAAAATGATTTTCATCCCCTAAAATGTTGATCACTAGGGTATTTATAGGGTGAAGGTTGATGGAAGATGTAGACTAGATGCCATGTGGGCTAGGTGCCACATGGCATGAATGTGGAAAAGTCATGATGACATGTCATACTCAAAGTATTAGACTTTGTCGAAGAAGAACAGGAACCTAGAGACTACCGAACTATGACCACACCACCTAGACTACATGTGCTAGAGTTTGAGAAACCATCATGTACCTACAAGAAATGTCAAAACAATACAACTTGGAGTCTATGCTCTGGGACTCTATCTTCCCCCTCTTCTGAGTAGGGTCAAGCATAGGGATAATTTTTGGGATTAATGGGGGATGCAAAAGTAAGGAAAACCACTGATCCTGGCCATTGGAGGGATGTCAGAGCTAAAATGAAGGTTAATGTCAAGTTTTAGAAGCTTTTAGAGGCTTTTGGAGGCATTTTTCATTTGCCACACTATCTACACTACACAACATAGCAAAGCATAACATGAACACTTAGTAAAATTTTTGTAGATTTTAACTTGCTACAGTCATCACGGTATCTACACTACACAACATAGCAGAGCATAGCACTAGTACTTTGTGAAATTTTGATGAAACTTACAATGCGTTTCTATGGCACGCTGACCACACTCTAAGGTGTAGCAAGAACGATAGCATCGGAAGTCAGAAAATTGCCAAAGGCATTTTCCTTGTCAAGATAGCTTGACAAATCCTTGTCTAAAACTTAGGAAAAATTTGGCCCTGAAACCTATGTCAAGCTATCTACACTATGCAATGTAGTAGAGAGTGATAGCTCACAAGCTAGAAAATTTTCCAAAATATCTTTTCCATGCTAAGCACCTTCTGATGAACTCTAGCTTGGTACTTGGGTGAATTGACAACTAGGACATGTGTCAAACTAGGAAAGTTGGAGAGCATAGAAAGCTTGATAGTCTAGGAGATATAAAATTTACCAAACTATTTGGTCCATCCCAAGAAACCCTTGACTACTTCTAGCTTGACATTTGTGTTGACTGGCCATACAACTATGTGGTACACTGGTTGTGTTGGGAAGCATAGCAAGCAAACTTAGAAATTTTTTTCAAAAATCAAGATTTCAAGTATGCTATGCTATCTATGCTACACAGCATGACACCAAGCTTAGAAACAGTTTTCCAAATTTTTGACACAGAAAAATATGCCATTAAACTATAGGAGCCCAAAATTGGTGGTGTTTCATTGGCTACTCTTTATTGATGTTTGGAGGATTGACCCAAGAGACATCAACAAAGAACACTAAACACCATGATGAACAAAACATGAAAACCATTTTTCAGTGCCCTCTTTGATAATGCTTTAGTATGCTTGAGAGTGCCAAGGAAATGGAGTATGGTAGGGAATAGTTTAAGGAGATGGATCAAGGGACAATGTATGAAGAGGATAATTGTTGGATATAATGTCATAATGGATTGTCACCAAAGCAAGATCCCTTATCATAATTCTTGTGAGGGAGTTAGCATGTAAAGAGGGCCTACCCTTTTGATTTTGACCTCTTGTTAGACTGCTTTTGAGATGGTTGATCCATGGCCGGACTAGTTGCGAAACGATAACTATGCCATTTGACTTGGGCACTTAGCTTGTCCCATTTTCTTTTGCTTTTGTTTTTTTCCTTTATTTTCTTTTTTTCTATTTTATTTTAATTTTTGTTATTATTTTTATTTTTATTTTTATTTTTATATCTTTTCTTTTCTTTTTTCACTTTTTCTTCCTTTTACATTGTTGGATGAATTGTGTGCCAACATTTTCTTAGAGGAAACCACATCACATTTGTAGGACAAGTGTTTCCTCTTAAGATGAGCTGTGTTACATATGTTTGGGGCTTTGACTAGCCTAGAAAGGCTTCCCATTGGATGAGTTGCATTAGATCCATCATGGATTCAGTGGTCAATTGCAGGAAGGGTTCCATGTGCATTGGGGAAGCTTACAAGGGATCTAGGAGATTGCAAGATCAAGAGGTAGAGGTTAATTGGATAAGGGAATAGTAGGAATGTGCACTTTTAAGTAGCTAAGAAAGCTTAAGAAAACATGTCGAAATAATGTGGTACCTTGCCACTATGATGAAATGTAATGTAGAGAAAATAAGGAAAAAAACTACCACATGAGATGAGTGGAAAGTCCTATTTTCCAAGGGCATTTCAAGGGTTGTGAGTGCTACATTAGTTACGGATGCATGCACTATCCAAAGAAGGAAGGCCAATGTAGGTGTCGATGATGGCAGACTAGGAAAGCTCTAGTAGCCAGACCAAAAGTGGGCACCTAAGTGGCTAGAGGTGGTGTTGATGTAGGTGCTCAAGAATCCTCACTGAAGGTAAAATCTAGGAGACTTAGCCATAGGGTGAGGGTCCATGCTACTGAATGCTCTTTAAGACTTAGACGATGGTGAGGACTAGAAGATGCCAACACTATGGCTAGGCCACAGTACTGCTAGGTCTCTAGCAAGTGTTGCTAATAATGAGAGTATGACCTATATGATTGACAATGGTGGTGGTAGCTCTAGAAGGTTAGCAAGATGCCAAAAGTAATCTTAGAAAAATTAGCAAGATGCCGGGGATGGTGATGCTGCAAATGTTCCAAAGGATTTTTCATTGATGACATGAACTTCATTTTGGAATTGCAACACCACATCCCATCCTGCCCAAGAGGTGTGGGAAAGTGATGAAGGATTAAAAGTATTCTCACTCACTTGTCTACAGAACTATGTGTGTTGAACTATAGATGCTAAACTGCAAACCTTGTTTTAGGTCTTGGTAAGCTGCATGTTATGCTAGTTTAAAGTCATAGTAGACCATGATCCTAGTTTGATTTCTGGCTAGATCGTGCTATCATAGTTTAATGTCCTAGCAGACCATTATGCTAATTTAATGTCGTAAAAGATGGTGGATGGCTAGTTTAGGGTCATAGTAGACCATGCTATGGTTGCTAGTTTAGTGTCATAGCCCAAGGACGTTCTTTGCCAGTTTAACATTGTAGCATATGTGCACTTACCTTGCTTTTGTTGTTGGTGCGATATTGCATCTTATTGTAGTATGGATTTAAGTATGAATGATTTATAGGATTACAAAATCATTGTCATCTAGATTAGCAAGCTTGAAGGCTTTATTTTCATACACCTTTATGACAAAAAAAGGCCCTTCCTAGTTGGTTGAGAATTTATTTGCAAGCTCATGGATGACCTTGAGGACTAGGTTTCCTTTCTTGATTGGGCATTGACACTAATTATGATAGTGCTTTTGTCGTTGCTTTTCTTGATACTACTTGATGTGATCAAGTGTTTGCATGTGCTCCTCCTCTATTGAGTTGAGGTCGATAGCTCTCAACTTGTTGTTCTAAACCTCATGAATGAAGCTCAAGAGGATCATGTGGAGTGATGGAACCTTCAATTCAAGAGGAAGCATTGCTTCAAATCCATACACAAGACTATATGGCATTTTACCTATTGTTGTTCAACATATCATGCAGTAGGCCTAGACTGCATAGACTAGTTGTTCATGCCACCATCGTTTGCTATTGTTAAGCATTCTCTTCAAAAGTTTGAAGATGACCTTGTTTGTAGCCTCCACTTGACCATTTTCCTATGGGTAGTATGGTGATGAGAAGGAATGTTTAATGCCTAGGTTTTCATAGAAGGCTTTGGTTTCTACATTGCTAAATTGTGGTCCATTCTCTATGACTATAGTCATGGGAAGACCAAATCGGATCACTATGTTATCAAGAATTAATTTGCAAACTTGCTATGATGTTATCTTCCTAAGGGGAATGGCTTTGATCCACTTTGTAAAATACTTAGTTGTAGTAATGATGAGGATATTTCCTACAAAAGACTTAGGCATTATTGGCCTTCTGATGTCCAACCACCAACATTGGAATGGCCATGTGATCTACATAGTATGTAGCTTAGTGGGTGGCACATGAATTAGATTTCCATGCCACTAACACATGTCACATGTCTTGATCTCGGAGATGCAATCATGCTCCATGTAAGGCCAATAATGGCCTAGACATCTAATTTTTGCTGCAATTGTCCTAGGAGCTATATGACCTCCACATAGTCCCTCATGGACTTGGTGAATGATCTTTTGTTTTAGGGTTATGCTAACGTAGGTTAACAATATCCCATCATAGGATCTATGATGTAAATTTCTATCACCCATAAGGACATACTATTGTGACCACTTTCGTACTACGTCTTTTTGAGTAGAGGTTAATTTTTGTGGGGATTGTCCCTATTGGAGGTATGCCTTAATATCATCATGCCACTCTTGAGTGTGCACTATGTTTATAGATGCAATGTTCATTGTATGAGTTATAGGCTTAGTGAAATCCTTTATTGAAGTGGGCAAAGTGGAAAACATGTTTGGTGCTATTCTTAAGGCTAAGGTAGCTAGTGCATCAGCTATGACATTTTCATTTCCGGGGATATGTTGGACATCTACTATTGTAAATTATTTAATAAATTGCTTTGCCAAATCATAGTAAGGTTGTAGATGTTGTGCTTTATAAGTGTAAACCTCTATGACTTAGTTAATAACTAGTCGTGAATCACCTCCAATTGCTATATGTCTTGGATTTGTAGCTCTTGATCTACTAAGATGCCTATGAGAAGGCCTTCGTACTCCACCGTGTTTTTTGTATAAGGAAATGCAAAGTGATATGCAAAGGGTGGGATCTCCCCAGAGGGGAACGTGATAACGGTCACTGCATTACCACCTTGTGTGGTTGAAGTAGCGTCAAAGTATAAGACAACCTCAAAGCTTGTAGGTACTTCGATTATGCTATTAACATGCTCATCTAGGTATTTCAGATCTATTATTGCTTGATCATTTATAGGTGAAGCTATGAGTTGTTTTGCTATTGCTTGACCTTTTGTGGATGCCTACACTATGTAGTGTAGGTCAAAATTTGCAATTATTACCTTCCACCTTGCTATTCAACTACTTTCATATATGTTTGTTGTAATGGTCCTAAGTACATTACTCTTGCAAATGATATTGACTTGGCTATGGAAAAGATAGTGTCTCAACTTTTTAAGTGCAAATAATAATGCAAGAAAGTTCTTCTCCACCTCATTATATTTTACCTCATGTGCTACTAGCACATGGCTTAAGTAGTAAACAGGGACCTCGGAGCCATCATCTCGCTTTCAACAAAGCAAGGAAGCAAAGGATGTGTCTAAGGTTGCAAGGTAAATGTAGAAAGGTTTATCCCCTTGTAGAGGGTAGACCATTGGAAGTTGAGCTAGATCCCTTTTTAGGTTGTTAATTGCCTCTTGGCATTGAGTTGTCTATTGAAAGTTTATCCCCTTGTTGAGAAAATGTTGCATTAGCTGCAACTTATCAATCAACCTTTCAATAAACCTCCATATGAATTGTATCCTACCTTATAATCCATGTAACTCCTTTAGGTTTGCTGGTGGCACTAAGTTGGTGATAGCCTTAACCTTATTAGGGTCCACATGTATGCCTACTTTTCATACCACAAAGCCTAACATGCAACCAATTTTGATTCCAAAGACATAATTTTTGGGATTAAGCCTAAGGTCATGTCTATGGTAACATTTGAGGACATGTTCTAAGTCATCTACATGGTCTTAAGCCAATTTGGAATTAACTACTATGTCATCAATGTAGTCATTGAGAAAGTCTAATAGATAGTCACTAAAGATGTATGTCATTGCACATTGATATGTTCCTCCTATGTTCTTTAGTCCAAAGGGCATCATTGTATAATAGAATGTACCCCAGGGGGTCATGAAAGTAGTTCTATGTCGGTGCTATGGGTTTATTCAAATTTGGTTGTACCCCAAGAACCCATCAAGGACAACAAGGCATGACTGACCATAGTATCAATGAGTTGGTCAATAATAGGCAATGGGAAATCATCTTTAATTATTGCCTTGTTTAGGTTTTGAAAGTCTATGCAAATGCATATACTTATATTTTTCTTGGGGACAACTATGATGTTCAAAACTCAGTTAGTGTAGTCAACTACCTAGATGAAACCAGCTTTGTAAAGCTTAGTGATCTCATGATGGATAGCCAATGTCACCTTAGGCTTGAATTTATGAGTTTTTTTCTTAGCTAGCTTAATGTGTGGATCTAAGATAATGTCATGCTATATTATACATGGGTGTAAGCTTGGCATGTCCTCATAGGACCATGCAAATGCCTTAAACATTATCACTAAGGACTTTAGAGATGCCTTTTTGGATTTGAGGCTCTAACAAGGAACTAAGTTTTAATTTTTTCACCTCACTTTTGCATGTTGTTATAGGGACTTCATGAGGGGATCCTCGATTACATTACCTACTTCTAAGTCTAGAGCTTAAACTAGATGTTCTAGCCAATCTAGTGATGTCTCTAGGGATGCCAAATTTTTATCATAGGTAAGTAATTCAAAGTCCAAGAGGTTTGTGTTTATGAATTTTGTGGATTTTCCATAAGGTCTAGTCAAGACTAAAGGCAAATGGAGACTCTTATATGCATTCATTTTTTCAAGCAATCCTACAAAAAAACCAGAAAAATGTCAAGTGGCACCTATCTTAATAAAGCAAAAGGCATAAAATAAGGAAGGAAATGATATGAATACTTAATTAGCTATGCAATATGTAAATTGATTTATTTTATATGTTTATTGTTATATATATATATATATAATTGTTTTTTGCAGCCTCAATTGGCCATAAAATTTCTAGTTTAAGGTCATAGCAGACCATAGACTATGCATGCAATATAAGTTTAATAGAAGATTGAAGGTTTAAAACATAGGATTGAGTGGAATGTTTATTGGGCAAGTTGAGAAAAAGAAAATAATTTTCTAACTGTAGGAAGCTGGAAAAAGTTATAAAATTTTCTAACTCTAGGGGTTATGCTTGTCCTACATTACACATGGGACATGGGATATTCTGTATTATGCATGGGACATGTATCATCCCACATTGATGAGTGGCGAGGTACCCCTACACTCAACCATACGAAACAAGCGTAGCACATGCGATCCGGTTGAACTCCGTAGACTAAATGCCTAAATGCCCCATGAAACACTTGGGGTTAATCATTCGTTGTCTTCCCAGGCTTGCTTGTATGTGTCACGGTGTATGGTTAAGCAAGTCTAAGGTATATGTTTTTTTTGGTATTTTTCGGTTTATCTCCTATGCTAAACGGTAAAGGGTTGAGAAACTAAAACTAACTCTAACTACAGCTCTAAGTCCTAGCATCAGCATCCATTCCCACTTACCGTACACACCCTGAACTGTGCAACTATGGCTACCAAATGCTAATCGTTACTGGGATCACCACATGTAATGCACGTGCTCGAAGTGGTCGTACTGAGGCACTTAACTAACCTAAGTGTGACAAGTAGCCGATTCCTTGACTAGCCGTACACATCCATAGATGCTCGTAATCAAGTCATACTTGTCCCACGTTCTAGGAAGAAAGGGCGAGAGAATCTACTCGTGATGAGTAGCCGATTCCTTGGCTAGCCGTACACATTCGTCAATGCTCGTAACCAAGTCGTACTCATGCCGCGTTACTAGGAAAGTAGTAAATAACATTAATTAAACCTATCCATGCACTGCAAAGGTTTATCCACAAAGCTCATCTTTATTACCGTACACAACTTGTGTTCAGGTACAAAGCTTCTTGAATAAAGAACCGTTCACTTGGGGGACTCCTACTACGGGCACATGAAAAATATACTATCTCTGGGGTGATCAATCCGCCAGAGCTTCACTACTTAATACCTAGGATTAGAAATGAGGGGAGTGCCACCTCTTATTTATAGATATGGTGGTGGAACGCGATATCCCATACGCGATATCGTAGGGAAAGATGCAATATCGTGTACGCGATATCGCAGGGGATGCGATATCGCGGCTTGTGCAATCTGCGTCTCATCATACCCCCATGAATAAATGAAAACTTGTCCTCGTGTTCCTTACAATGATATAAGGTAGGTATGGGACTATTGAGGGGAATGGAACTAATGGAATGACATGTGAACAGTTCATTATTACAAGAATTGACAAGACTGGTGTTCATGACAACAAGGGTGAACACCTTATTACAATGACATCAGGCCATATTTGGTAGTTGAGAGAAAAGAGGATAGAGAATAGAAGAGAAGAAGAGAGAAGAGTCTTGCTGCTGCCAATGCCTAGATTGTGCCTTCCGTTGTCCATCCATAAGCGCATAATTCATTCTACTCCTTTCATAGCTACTTCAGCGCTACTCCATTCCAAGTGTTTGCTCCAGATCCATTCCGTTGTTGTATGATTTCCATCTGCACACACAACACAATCATATATTAGCAAGGGTAATTGAATCATTAAGTAAATAATTCCTTGCTTCGGTGTAGGTTCATTGGCTGGGTTGTTGTATGGCTGATATGGATCTAGGAAAATGTAGATGATGACTACCAAAGCTGTAGGGGTTAGGAAGATAAAAAAAATATTTGGGGCTTAGGAGAAAAATCGAAAAAGTAGGCCCCATACCCCCATGACTAATCGCAAACCTCTAGTAGCATTAGAATGGAGAAAGAAAAGGAGTAAGAAAGATAGGTAAAAAGGGACAACTATGGCATTAGTGAACTGGATGTCAAAATGGTAATGAACAAAAATAAAATTAATTACAAAATGTTAAGGAAAAGAAGTTAACTAATTTTCCAAATAGGAGTGTCAGTGGGTCCTCCCCAAAGCAGGCTCATGCCCTTTAATGCCTTGACAAACCGACATTCAAAGAGTCCGTAGGCTTTGGAAATTTCCTTTGGAACAAGAGTTAAAGTCTTAACCACTAGAATTTACCAAAAGAAAACAATGCATCAACCAAAATATATATACTAATGATACAATCGGCAATGAGGTGAACAATGGAGAGAAAGATGGAAAGAAGAGGATGGAATGGAATCCCAAAAACAAGGTGGTGTACAGCCCCTTATGCATTTTATGATTAATGTGACTTGGCGAATCTCATTCCAACTCTGGCTCAAACCAACCACTTCCAGTGACTTCGCATTAATGCATTCGGTTAGACCATCCATATGGATAACAAGGATGCATCTTCAAAGAGCCACCACCATTCCGATGAAACAAAGGAGAGAAAGGGAAGCGAGAAGGGCCTTAGTTAGAGGGAACACTTTGGTTCCATAACCAGTGCTTGCAGCCCAAATTTTATTTCTTCTAAGGGGTGTGCTTTGAATCGTCACTTTTTGTTTTTTTTGTTTTGTGTTTTTATGTTTTTATGCGTGGGGACCACACCATGCAAAGACTTCTTATTTTTATTGTCTTAGCTTCCGAAGAATGGATAACATCGGAACAGTAAGAAAACTCAAGAAGAAAACATCCAAGCACCCAAGTGAATGACCAACACAAAAGCATCAAGTTCCTCTGAAGTCACACCCTTTGCAATCCTTGAGTCCTTCCTTAGTTTGAGAAATGCCCAGTCACCGGTTCATTAAAGTTTTTATTGGAAGGGAACTGTACATTTCCAAGCGAAGAGAAACCATAGACTCTGGTGGATGGATGGATAAAGTGATCTCATTGCCTGCCATATCAAAAGAAACATACCTTAGTATCAACATTGTAACTCAAAGGTAAAAACCAACATTAGCAATCAATATGAAAATAGTTCATACCATCGACCTGAACACTTATTGGGTGACGAACTTACATGGTGGATGACACACACACGCACACACAAAAAATAGAAAAGTATAACGATGGTGTAAAAAAAAACAAGAAAAGTTAAAGAAAGTTGTAAAACAAAAAGTAGAAAAGTTAAAGAAATTTGTAAAACAAAAATGTGTAAAACAAAAACTGAAAAAGAACTGTGGGCCCCATATGGTTAGCATAGGTGGCCATCTCCCCCATGACTAAGTTGTAAGGGAGAGATCCAAAATAGTGAGCACCTATTTGAATTTCTAAGAAGTGCCCAACTTCTCCCAATTGATGATCTTAAGTTGAGGGGTGGAAGTTGGCGACACTCACATTCCAATGTGTCTATGCCATGGTTGTTCACATGAGTTTCTTCAGCTCGTTCCATGCATATTTTTCTGCTCCTATGAGTAGCTATCAACCACGGGGTGTCTACTACTTCTTATGTGGTTGCTACATACAGGCATCTTTGTTGCAGAGTTTCTTGTGCACACCTATTACATGGAGACATTTCCTCCATGTCATCACCCGATGAATCACTATATGTGATGCATGGAACTATCCTCTTCTCGATCTTTCCCCATATGTTTATCTTAGAGATTTCCAAGGAAAGATCGCGGATCCTAAGGAATGCATCTACTATGCTTAGCCATGCCCTTCCCATTATAATTGGGAAGTCCCCTTCATTGTTGTTCACTTCGATCACCAGAAAGTTAGCTGGGTAGGACCAACCACACACAGTGGTAATAACATCCTCCACCAATCCTAAGGGAATAGTGATGGACTGGTCTTCCAGCTCCAGTTGGATGTTGCTCTTCTTAAGTTGTCGTAGGTTCTAGGCGTGATACATCTTTTGCGAAATTAAGTTGACTCCAGAACCTGAGTCAAGAAGAGCTCAATGTGGTGCATTTCCAGCGATCTACAAATAAATAAAGGGACTCCCAGGGTCAGTTAGTTTCCTAGGAAGGTGGCCTACCTTGATCCAGTTAATTATGATATGTGTTAGCATAACCGTATGCGTTACACTCCTTTGGATTGAAGGGTTCTCCGAAGTATTAGTGGTTAGAGGCCTATACATGTACCCGTACGCTTGTTGTTGCGAGAGTTTGTCCAAGCTCCTAGTCCTAAAAAAATGTCTCTTCTTTGTACAGTTGTCGCCAGAACTAGCACCTAGTTGGATATTTACATGCTGAATATTTACAGCTCTCGCGGTGTTACGTTGCTACGGTTGGGTAGGTAATTCCCCTTGCATTGTTGGAACAGGTTGTATAGGAACTACTAGAGGAAGAGGTGTGGGTGAAGTTAGAGGATGGACTGAATGTGAGATGTCTCCCGGAGGAGAAGGAGTCCTTCTGAAGTACTCCTGTGCTTCGTAGTGACGTTGGGGGGTAGTGTGACCCATAGAGTCACTTGGAGAAACTGGCTGCTGCACATAATAACCGTAAGGATCAAGCTGCCGGTAAGGGTATTGATGTGTTGGCGGTGGCATCCCCCATGACTGTTGGTATTTCTACTGCTGGTGTTGTCCAATGGGCTGTGGAGGCATTCCACTTGGATAATATGTTAAAGGTTGGTGGAACTGCCTTGGGTTACCTTGTGGGTAAGGTAACCTTCGGGGTGTTTTCCATTGATTAAGTCTTGGATTTAATGCATACACCCCAGACTCCTACAGATGTGAGATAATTGGGCAACATCCCTTAGGATGGTCATAGTAGCAGACCTCACATCCACTATCATTGTCTGAATCAGAATTTACAGCCTCATCGGAGATAGGAATTTTTCCCTTACTCCTGTTATGTGCAGGGCTTAAGTTTCTCCGCTTGGTTTTTCCTTTGTCACTACCTTGCTCTACCTTAGACTCTTCTACGATTTTCAAGACTGTTTCTATTCTTGAGTCTAAGGAATCCCACATTTGATCTACCTTAGCCGATGCCTCGGTTGTTAACTTCTAGATCGGCATGGTTTTCCAGTTCACCAACTCTTCGAGTGGTGACTCATCCTCCTCATCACAGAATTTCACTCCAGGGATCGTGGTTGTATTCTTCCACACTTTATCTCTTCCATAGCTCACCCTCTTCTTGTGCTACTTGTTCCAACAAGCTTTCAACTTCATGGGCTCTCAATTGGAAGAGTCTCCATTGGGCGTAAGTCCCAAGAGTTCTTCTTGTTTCATTTCTTAGCCCATCCATGATGTGGAAAAGTTGATCCCGCTTAGCGTACCCATGGCCTAGGCAACGATGTACCAGTGTATAGTAATGGGCCATGGTAGCATCCAAGGGTTCATAAGCATCTTTTTTCTAGCCTTGGATCTACTTACACAAGTTGGACACTCTAGAGTACGTTTGATATTTGTTGTTGAACAATTCAAGCATTGTACTCCACCTCCTGATGATTTCTGGTTCTAAGGACTGGTACCAACTCTCTGCTTCTTTGATGAGTGTCCTTGGGAACAACTTGAGCTTCTGCCACTCATTATCTATATTTTTCAAGGCATAGGCATCGTGGAATGCCTATAAATGATGTTGAGGATCAGCCTTGTATCCCTCTTCAAAACGTGGGATATTATTTATGTCCAAACACTTGATCTTGCTGTCTTTTAAGTGCCTTGTGGGGATCCTAACTGACTCTGTGATGTCTAGCATGCTTTGGGTTGCGAGTAGGGGTTCATCATGATAATCTCTTTCATGACGTCTATGATGTCTATGTGGTGGTTCCCTACTTTCCCTACATCCTTGCCCTTGTCCTAACTCCTCTCGACCTTCTTGTCGAGGTATTTCATCTTGTTTTTTACTTTTACCCTCTCCGTTATGCTCACGATGGTTGTGCCCAGATGTGGAAGGAGAGTGTGAATGGTGAGATGAAGGAGAAGAGGAAGGGGTTCCATCACCATGGCGATGTTTCTTACCTTCTCTTCGGCTGCTTCAGCCCCAATTGTTGTGACAATCTAAGTGTCTATCCTTAGTGTGAGCGGTTGTTCCCACCATGAATAGTTGGTGCTCACGGGGATCAGAGCCTGTAGCATGTACAGTTGATCAAAGGCCCTGATGCTTTACCTCTTCACAAGAGTGAGGAGGAGGAACATCATTTTCTAAGAAATCCATTGTGAGGGGTTCCTCATCTCCTATTTCACTAAGGAAATGGGGGACCTTGCCCTTCAACAATGAATGTTGGCTCTCCTACCTTTTGTCCCGAATACGTTGGGCATTTGTGGGATGATAATCCCTTGTGTCAAAGTTATCCAGAACGTATTCCGCAAATAGCTCTTGCATGTCAATCTGTGCTAAGGCACAGAAAAGCATGTTAGGGACAGATCTATCTAGGGGTAACACGATGTTACCTTGTAGATCTCTCCATCGTAGTTGTTCGTCTAGGTGGACAATAAAAGTAAAGTCAGGGACATAGTCATCAGGATGAGTATATGTGACCTTAGATTGTTTAGGACATGGTTGGTCTCGGTTATGCATGTGATGCTGACTGTCTTCTATGTTGTCCTTAGGTGAGTTGATTTCATGAGAAGAAGCCATCCTAATTGTATGTTGTTTACCGTTATTTCTATTCTTAATTAACTGATTGACCCGAAGGTTTGTTAAAGCTCACAACGATGTGAGTGATATCCCTTATGTTCAATTGGCGTAAAAACACTTAGTCCCCAGCAACGGCGCCAATGATGAGTGGCAAGGTACCCCTACACTCAACCATACAAAACGAGCGTAGCACGTGAGATCCAGTCGAACTTCGCAGACTAAATGCCTAAACGCCCCATGAAACACTTGGGGTTAATCGTTTGTTGTCTTTCCAGGCTTGCTTGTATGTGTCATGGTGTATGGTTAAGCAAGTCTGAGGTATATGATTTTTTTGGTATTTTTTGGTTTATCTCCTATGCTAAACGGTAAAGGGTTGAGAAAATAAAACTAACTCTAAGTACAGCACTAAGTCCTAGCGTCAGCATCCGTTCCCACTTACCGTACACACCCTGAACTGTGCAACTATGGCTACCAAATGCTAATCATTACTGGGATCACAACACATAACGCACGTGCTTGAAGCGGTCGTACTGAGGCACTTAACTAACCTAAGTGTGACAAGTAGTTGATTCCTTGACTAGCCGTACACATCTGTAGATGCTCGTAATCAAGTCGTACTTGTCCCACGTTCTATGAGGAAAGGGTGAGAGAATCTACTTGTGATGAGTAGCCGATTCCTTGGTTAGCCGTACACGTTCATCAATGCTCGTAACCAAGTTGTACTCATGCCCCGTTACTAGGAAAGCAGTAAATAAAATTAATTAAACCTATCCATGCACTGCAAGGTTTATCCACAAAGCTCATCTTTATTTCCGTACACAACTTGCATTCAGGTACAAAGCTGCTCGAATAAAGAATCATTCACTTGGGGGACTCCTACTGTGGGCACATGGAAAATATTCTATCTTTGGGGTAATCAATCCACCAGAGCTTCGCTACTTTATGCCTAGGATTAGAAATGAGGGGAGTGCCACCTCTTATTTATAGATATGGTGGCGGACCGGGATATCTCGTACGCGATATCGCAGGGAAAGACATGATATCACGTACACGATATCGTGGCTTGTGCAATCTACGTCTCATCACACATTAAGCATGAGACATGGAACTTCCTGGGAGTGTGACATGTCATTTGACCTTGAAGGGTATAAACAGAGCTTTCACCCATGGTAAACTTGTCATTTTCAACATTAGAGCCAACAATCATCTAAGCGTAGCACAATCAAAGTAGAGAGTAGTAGCGATAAAGGAAAGCTAGACCATGATAACAAGAAAGCCATAGCATTACAATCATAGATGGTGCACATGAGCAAACGTAGGCATCCCAACCTCACCAAGGTTGATGAAGGCAATCATACCCTAAGGTGCCTTCATGAGGCTCACATTGAGAAGCACTAGGAGACACTGTTTGCTAGGTAAGACATCATGCTCCACTCATGATTTTTTTTTCCTTCATGCTTCCTATGCATTTTTTACCTTTCTAGAGTTTTGTGTTTTGGGGAAGCCTACCATGGGCAAAGACCATTGCCACCACCATTACCACTACCACTATGCTGTAGCTAGGGAGAGAGTGCATGTAATGCATCTTTTATTTCTTTTGTCTTTTTTTTTCTTGTGTATTAAGGGTTTGTGGATGCCTTGTGTCGTGATGCTAGGAAAGGGTTTTGATGAGAGTTTTTTCACATCTAGTACTATGGGATGGAACAAGGGTTTTATGTTCACCATGAGAATAGATCACCCTAAAGGTTTTGGGTGCTTTACATCCCATTCCATGGAACAAGGGTTTCCTACGTGTATTACACCATAGGATAGGACAAGGTTTTCTATAGTGTCCCATGCCACAAGATAGGATAGGGGTTTCACAGGCATCCCACACAATGGTGTGGGACAACGGCTTTTTTTTTCTTTGGTGTCCTACATCACGAGACAAAACATGGCCAAGGTGGTCAAGGGTCATGTCTATCAATCTCTAGGCATCTCTAAGAGCATGACAAGAAGTAAAATATTGGTGCTACTACATTCATCACTTAGAAAATTTTGTAAGTTCTATAGTTGTCACGCTTCCTAGGAGTGTGACCTACACTTGGAAAATTTTTCATATTTTTGTTAGTTGTTCTATAGTTTTCATGATCCCTTGGAGCATGACTAACACATGGAAAAAAATTTCCCACTTTTTGTTAGTCACTTTATAGTTTTCATGCTCTCTAGAAGCATGACTAACACTTGGAAAAATTTTCAAATTTTTACCAGTAGCTTTGCAGTTGTCATGCTCCCTAGTAGTGTAACCAATAGTTAGAAAAAATTTTGGTTGGAAAGTGTCATGCTCTGTGGGGAGCATGACCAATAATTTTTGTGATATTTTATTTAATATTGTAACATTCAGAAGACATGTAAGTGTTAGTACTATGCCCCGTTTGGAACTAGGCACATTAGATGGTGGTGCCAACATCTCTTCCCTATGGGGCTTGGGGAAAAGCTAGTTATGTTGTAACAAATAAATTTTATTTTTCTTTTATCTTATTTTATGCATCTCTTTCCTACTACATTTTATTTTTATTGTTACATTTTTTCAATGCTAACACTTTCATTACTATGGCATTGCAGGATCTTGTTGAAACCTACTCTCATTATGGTCGAACTAGTGGGGATACTATGTTGTCTGAGTGATGCTGTGCCAAATGTTTCCACACCACATGCACATGTGGGATACTAGGTGGTATAGTTTTGGGAGGGTGCATAGGAATTCTTAGAATTCCTACTCCACCAGTTGAAGTAGTAGGTGTTATAGTCGAGACATTATTTCTTAGAGCGAACTGAGGCATTTTGAAACTCATGTCTGATGAACTTGCTAAAAGTGAAGGCGTAGGGAGCTTAAGTTAGCAACCAAAAGGCCTTAGACTCTTGTCTTGGATCTAGGAAACACTTGAGTTCTAGTGCTACCACAAACACAACATTGTATTTCTTACCTGACGTATGCACACCATTTTCTAGAACCCAAATAGGATAGTTTACTGTGTTGGAGGGTGAGCCCTATTGTGAATTTTCATTTTTTTTTACACTACCTATTGTTTCATGCCTTATGATGCTAATTGCTTCTTTTTCCTATTGCTAGGTTCTCCATTGATGCAAATGGCCTCCATGATGGAGAGGGGACACTAGACTTGGTCTAAACAGCCTTACAAGAATTCTCATCCATTGAGAATATGTGTGCTGGCGTTATAGGGAAACTTGGAGCAGATTTGGCAGAATACCCTGGTAGGTATTCTAAGTCTTATGGGAAGTGTTGGAATCTTAGTTAGTTGGACATTGAGTCGGACTCTTGGATATTGAGCATGTAGGAGGTTTTAGTCCCACTACTATCATTCCCCATACCATTTGTGCCATGTAATTTATATCACCTTTTACTTTCATGCATCTTTAATGTTTTATTTCCATCATGTTACTGATTTTACTCTTGTTTGTTGTAGTTACAACTAAGTCTAATGAGGTTACAGTGGTTGTGTTAGGATGCACTAAAGCCAACCTCCTCTTCAAGTATAGTGAGTTTGATGGTTCACTGCGCTGGTTGTGCCACAAGGTCCTAGCAAGGGTAATCCAAAATAGTCATCAACCTAGGCTCATGGACCTTTTCTTGGCCATGAACCCAAACATCCCGGTAGTGGAGATGATTGCCTTATCGACTCTTTCACTGAGAGTGCTAACCATTTTCACACATGAGTTCACAATGTGTGGGTGGTCTTCAAGATCATGAATGATCTCTTCTTGGATCTCTTTAGTATCCCCTCTACAGCTCCACTAGTTAATAAGAACACCAATAAGAAGCTAAACCATAGAGGAGACATTAAAGAGTGGCTAGGCACTAAGAAAGCCCATAAGAGTATACCCATGAAGTAAGTGAAATTGCTTATGGCACAACACATCTATCCTATCTTCTGGGCTCATGCATTTACTAAGCTTCTTTCTCAAGGAAAGGTCCTTGGGGTGGAGTAGGCTTGGGTTAAAGGGACATAATATAACTAGGCAAAATACCTTGCTAATAGCCTACAAGTTGAAATTGTCAAGCTATATGGCAACCTCAAGGCACAATCTCATGTACATTTTACCTTTTTCATAGCATTCCTATGAAGTTTTATGGAATTACTAATGGTCTGTGAGAATGGACAATGGATGGTGCAAGATCACACCCAGATTTCCAAACCATGGATCTGCCATTTATTCCATACAACACGGTCATAGGATCCCCTAGAGGCTATTAGTGAGTCATTTTCACTGATACCAAGGGCCACATAGGGCCATCCTACCATGCACATGATAGTGCTAGAGAGGCCCCTCCAACAAACACAGGTAACATAGCAATAGGGGTCCAACTCATCAGTAAAACGTGAGATAAAAAATGCAGATCAAGAAGCCTCGACCCATAGAGGAGCCTGTGCACGAAGTTGATGAAAGGGGCAAAAAACGATGGTTCAAACTTACTGATGCATGAGCAAAATTAGCTAGTAAGTATGCATTATGTAGTGTCTTTTATTATTTTTTATCTTTCTTCTTTTTTCTCTTTTCTAATTTAGATTTTTGCAACATAGGTAAGAGGGCCCCTACAATAGAAGAGGAGCCCTTAGGAGATGATGTTACTCAATCTGAGGGACACAGGGTAGAAGAGGATGTCATTGAAGTGTTGAGGAAGCTCAAAGAAGAGGGGATACAATTTGAGGATAGTGATTTTGATCACTTTTTTAATAGCATGTAGATGGGTGATCCCCCCACTATCAACCTTAAGGGCTTGTTGGGTAGGAGCTTTACACCATCATCTTCCTTGTGTCCTCTCTCTTCTATTTTTTACATATATATTTTTATCATTTTTATAGTTTTGTGTTTTTTTTATGAACCTAACATGCTTTATGTTAGAGTGGGTGATGCCTCCATTGAGCATCCTAAATCTACATCCACTTTCCACTCATGACTGTGGGCAAAAACTACAGACAAGTTTGCCTTCATGCAAGGTGTAATGGATGACATGATTGAGTGCCTAAAATAGATAGATCCTAAGATAGGAATTTTTATTTCACTTTCATTACCTTCCTTTTCCCCTTTTGTTTGATTTCATTTTTTTTATTTTATGACTAATGTTTCATCCCTTGGGATAATAGCCCTGTGACTTAAGTGGGACCCAAGAAGAGTAGTCTAGGTTGATGTAGTACCTGAGTTCCCTCCTGAGGTGAACTAGGTGCCTTTTTGCATATACAATGAGGCAAGTGAGTATCCACTACACTACACCTAATCATTGTGGGAGTGCAGGTGTGTGAATGAGAACCTTTCGGAACAAGTACAAGATCTTTGGGAATAGAAGGTAAACTAGGCGACCAAGTTGGTCGATTTACAATCACGTTATGACTTCTTGGATACCTATGAAAAATCAAATAGTAGCTAGCATATGGCTATTATTGACTACACTAGGTACTAGTTAGCCATCCGCTGCTAAAATGAGGCTACTTTCAAGGTCATAGAACAATTCTTATAGATGGACCTCTTGGATCAGAAGAACCAAGATTGGAAGGATTACAATACTAAAGTATATGAGTGGGGAAACACTTAGAAAAATCACAAGTATTATTACAAGATGGAATGTGCAACCTATCCCAAGAACTATAGGGATGACTCTATGAAGCACTAGTGTCAAGACATATTCCTTCATGCCATCGGTGCAAAGTAGGCTTATGAAATGTTTACGAACCATCTAGTGGTTAGTGAGTCCTTAGAGTGAGAGATCATTGTTCCTTCAAGATAGGCTACTTCTACAACCTTTTCTCTAGGGTCACTTATGTGGACATCCATGGAGAAAGGGAACACACTCATAGGCATTGATTTGGAAGAGAAGGATTGGACATGCATATCAGAGGATGTGATCCTCTAATTCCTAGAGGATAGCCTCAACAGGATGCTCCTAGACATGGATGTGGACCCATCTCAGGTTAGTTTAATTTACTTTATAGTTGTATATTTCATTATTTTTTTTCATGGCATCTTGTTTATTGACTAGTTTATTATTTCATTTTTATTTTGTGCAAGCTCCATGTGAAGGTGCAAGATGCAGTGGAGTAGTGGATAAAGATGAGGGGGAAGAGCCTTAGCTTCCCATAAAAATGCAAAAAATGGTTGATGATGTATCCCTACTATTGGGAAATTTTATGTCCTTTTAGAATATGATGTAACTTTAGACTATGTTTGACTTATGATTTAATGGAAAATATGACATTTTTTTACTTCTCATTTTATCATTTTAACTTGTAGTTCATTTGATCTCATTTTGGAGTTTTCTTGATGTAATAAGGTCCCTTGTGGCCCCCATGCAAGTTTAAGGCCACAATGGTAGGGCCATTACTAGTTTTAGGCCATTTCAGGCCATCACTAGTTTAAGGCCATTTCGAGCCATCATGCAAAAGGGAGTTGGTTGCCAATTTAAGGCCTTGGTAGGTTGTACAATAGTTTAAGGCCATTTCAGGCCAAGTGCTAGTTTATGGCTTTTTTGGATCCCTTTTTTATTCAAACAAATAAATGTAAATGAAATCATCACTAATGCAAAATGCAAAAATAATGTAACTTGAAATAAAGAAGATAAAAGGGGCAAGGGACATGCCCTAGTCATGTAGATGTTTCTTAACTTGATGTAGGTTATGTGATGTGTAAGGTCTAAAGGGCACTAGATGGTACTCCCCTAGGCCATCATCTATTATGAAAAAGGATAATTCTACCCATAGAGCTTTCTCATGGAGGTCACTCATCTTGCTTGACTACTTAATACTAGCCGAACAACATCAAATTTTTTTGTAAATAGGTGCTCAGAGATATCCACCTCCAACCCTTGCTCAATGTCTACATTGTTGATGGTTGGAGGAGCCACATTGTCACCAAAGATCATCACTTCCCCACCCTCATAAGGCAAGTGGATCTCTTGATGGATTGGTGAAGAAATAGCCCTTAGATGAGCTAACTAAGATCTCCCTAAGATTAGGTTGAATTTGGGTATCTCTTCAACCATGATGAACTCTATGATAGTGGGGAATTGCTCCCCTGCCACAAAATCAATCATGATTGTTCCTTTGAAAACCATGTGTGTTCCATTAAGAGACTTTAAATAGGTCATTTTTGTTGGCCTAATTTGATCCACCAAGCCAAATTTTTCAACAACAAGGAATGGAATAGCATTGGTTTCTATCCTATCATCTACATGCACCCTTCAAATCTTGTACTGAACCATGCAAATCATTATGAACGTGGGTGTAGAGGTTAGTTGGCCCTTTTTAGGGTTATCTTTGATCCCTTCATCATGAAATTTCAAGGGTGTTAACCTTGGCTCTTTGGTTGCTAGTGGGAGCATTATGATATGAATAGCCTTTTCTTTTGCCAACATGTCTTCCTTAATAGAAATGGATGCTAACATGTAAACCAAGGCTTCATGATGAGCAGGGGAGGTCATAACTAAGTCGTATAAGCTTAGTGTTGTATTCTTTTTTTTAGAGCCTATTTGACCTATGAGAGCACATCTAGAAAATATTTTTTACCATCAACTGGTTTTGTGGTTTTTATATCCTCCATGCATCTTAAGAGATGAGTTTCTCAAGGAGGAGACTTGTCTTTTGGTTGGGTGGTGAGAATTTAAGCCTCGATGCTTTCTTGTTAAGTGTGCATGTCTATGTTGGTGACCTGAGATGATGAGATCATGGGAATGGCTGAGAAGGGAGTAGAATTAGGGGACCTAGCTCCATTCGTTCCCTAGCCATCTTGTTAGCAATACAATCCTCATGTATTTTTGGATAGGTAGGTCAAGGTGTAGTCCCCACTACTAAACCCTAGATAGATGAGGGATCAACATGTTTTGGCATTGTTATGAAGAAAGGGCTTGGGTTGTTGTTGTGGCAACATGCTATGGGGCACTAACCATAAAGTGTGCCATAGGTGCCTGATGTGGTGCCTTGATGACAAAGGGATGCCTGTGGCCTAGTTGATGTTGAGTCCCCAATGTCACTAGATGGCACATGAATCACAAAAGGTTCATGTGCCAACTTTGCATCATCATCATCATTAATAGCATTGATAATATAACCAACATCACTAGCATTCAATGGATCCTTATACACTTTCATGGACTAGTTCTCTAGATGGACAGGATTACTTTTATTAAGGACTAGCTTGCTTTGATCAATCATGCATTGAATATCATCTTTTAATGCTATGCAATAATCTTTGTCAAGACCATGAAACTAATGGTAGTTGTAAAATTGGTCTAGTTTGAAATTCTTGGGTACCAGAGTCTCATTGGAGATAGCTATAGAAGGGTTGTGGAGGACCTCGTAGTACCTCTCTTGGACCTTTTATGCATCCTTTAACATCTACTTGTGCTAAATGCACCCAACATTTAGCAGGTGGTCCAAAAGATCGGATAGCTTGATTAGTAAAGGTGTGTATTTTAGGTGATCATTGTGCTCAAAGCTTGATCTTGGGGGAGCTTGCCCTGTGATTGTTGATGATGCAAGTTGGTTGATTCTCGCGTTGCCAGAACCTGATGCTTTTTTGTTTTTGGTCAAGGCCTTAGGTTCCTTAGCTACTTGCTTATTATTGTTGGTCTTGGCTTCATCAACCATAGCTACCATGATGGTTGTCATGGATTTTCCCTTTTCCTTTTCTCTCTTTGCATGCATGTTCTTGTAGGCTATGTAAGCTAGATCATTGGTAGCCTTCACCGTGTCTTGTATGCTCTTTATTTTAGTAAAAGATTGGCTAAGGGAGAATGGGGCTAAATAGTATAGCTTTGATTTGATGAAATAATTCACTACACCCTTAAAAATGGCTATCATGTGGGTTTCAGAAATTGGCTCATGAATCTTGTTTAGGGAGGTGCTCCAATGTTGTATGAATTTTTGCACTAGTTCCAGTGCTCCTTGCTTAACATTCATCAACTAATATAGCATGGTTTCCACCTTCAAATTATACTTGAAGTGGGTTACAAATTGGCTTAATAGCTCATCTAGATTTGAAATGGATGCTCGAGGAAGCACGTGATACCAATCTAGAGCTTTGCCAATCAGAGACTTGGCAAAGATGCAGATGATTGCATGTGGCCATGCTTGCAGTAATAAGCACTCAAAATGAAAAGTTACTAAGTGAGTGTTGGGGTTACCCTCATTGTTGTACTTTGTGAACTAGGGAAGTTGGACCCCAAGAGGTAGAATTAGTGGAGGAACCATTAGGCTAATAGGGTCATCTTGGTAAAAGTCCATTACATGGACCATCTCTGAGTTGGCCACTTTTAGCTACCTAACCTCCTTTGTGAGTGTTTACATAAGCTAGAATGCTTGGTCTAGACTTGGGGATGTTGTAGAGGGTTGTATTGGCTATGCTGTTGGCAATGCCATCAGAGTAGCCCATAGCCCTATAGTAGATTGTTCCACCACATGTGATGCTTGGTACATTTGCTGCTGCATGTATGGTAGAACATGGGACAATTGGATAGTGGAGATAGATGTTGGAGCCCACCATGCAGTTGAGGTTGAGACTGTTGGTGGTGGTGGGACTAAGATGGCAGGTATGATAGGAATGTGACTCTTCTGTGGCTATGATATGGGCATGGTATGCACATATGGCAACGTTGGCATCATAGATGCCGGCTACAAACGTTGAAAAAAATATGAGGAAATGACAAAATGACAAGAGGTAGAAGATCCTATGTTCTATTATGTGGACAATACTTGGTGGCTAGGTACCACCAGCAATGATTTACACTGCAGGAGTGTCACAATCATCTCAAAAGAAGTAGAGGACTATGACTGGTGCCACAAGAACATAGAAGTAGAAAATGGGGCTGAGACGTAGAGTGGGACACCACCATCAGTATGAGATTCAAACTCCTCTTATCCATCATGTAGGGGTTCATTGTGTTGGCACATTTGGCCATTCTATGGAATAGTAAGACTTCTAATTTGAAAACTAAAATTCATGGGTTTGATTTTCATAAATTTTCAATAACTTACAAAATTTATCACAGTTATATATTCAAAGGTTGTTGGAATATCAAAGTTCAATTGCCCAGATGTTAGGACTTTGTGGTGTGGTTCTAAATCAAAGTTTGAATGAGATGATGGGACTGTTATTGGATGTGATTTTCAGGCAAAAACTGGCTTTTGGATATTGCAGATATTAGCAAAAATCTGCTACTGATGCTCAAATGGATTTCAGTAGAAATGTTGGAATACCATTCTAGAAAATATTTCAAAAATACAAATATTTTAGTTATACGCCTTTTGCAACTCCTGATTTTGGCACAACCATTGCGAATGGTTGAATTGGAAGCCTGAAACCCTTGCTGCCGCAGCCACTAGAACTGCCACTAGCACCGCTGCTACTGGAGCTAATCTACCTATTGTTTCCATCAGGGAAGACTCATGCATTTGTCTACGCACCGTCGTTGGTGGTCGTCACGTCGCAAGAACCAACTAAAGCACCTAAGTGGAAAGCAGAAACAGCAGGAGAGGGCTGCACGTGGGCGGTGGAAGAAGAAGAGAAGCCTCTGTTCTATGCGTGGTAGCCACCACGGTTTCAGTCACAGCCAGATCTGACTGAGAATGTCAGAGATCTGGCCGAAGCAGGCATAGATCTCTCAGGAAAAGACGCAGATTTGGCAGGAGATGTGGGCGGCGGGTGAGCAAAGGGAGGTGAGAGCTGCGACGACGACACTAACACAACACGCAATCGCGGCGGTCATGTACAGAAAACCCCTGAGCCCACATTTTAACATTCTATGTGCATTTGCAAAAATGATGTGCACTACAAAAAAATCCATGGGAAAAGAACAAAGGGGAAATGCAAAGAAGTTAGTTCCAAAACAGCAGCCATGTCCAATGCCGATGCATTCGGCATCGCATACTAGTCCGATGAATACGGCAATGAAGACACATAGGCACGTCGAGACAAGTGTCCGGAGATATTTTGGGCCGATGCTGGTAAACCGGAGTTGCAGTTATCAAATTACCTTTTTTAATTATCTCAAGACTTTAAAAACATTATTTTTAAAAAATATTATATAAGTTACTACCTACAAATATTTGTAATATTAATATAAACATGTTTATAATATTTTAAATATTTGTAGTATAGTTATAACTTCCAAAGCATAAATCTCTCCTAATTATATGTATAACTTCCTAAATAACTCCTTCCTAATTAAATGAGTAAGTTGTAACCTCCTTACTTGTGAGAAAAGCTAGCTAGGATATTTTAGCAGGTAATCTCCCATTGGTTGGCCAAATTACTTGGGAGAAAAGTTAGGTGAGATATTTTTGGGATATTTTGGAATATGTAACTTCCCTACCTACCTTTGAACCCTATGAAAAGGCTTCAGGGGTCAAGGAGGAAGGAGGTGGATCAGAATTTTTTGAAAAGGAATCATCACTTGGGATCATCACTTCTCACATCACTCGGGGTCTCATACATCACATTTGGAAGATTTGTAAAGAAGATTTCTTGCAAGATGGCTTGCTAGAATAAAGATTTCAGCCTCTTTGTCATGGTCCTGTGAGTTATGCATTTCATTTTTTGTTTTGTTAAATTGTTTAGCTAGTGGTTTAGATAGTATCATCCTTGGCAAGTAATTTTGGGATTTTTAGATTTCTCTTACTGTTCTTGTTGCCCGATAGAAATTTCTATTAAAATTTTGCCATCGAAGCGCTTGTGTTTAAAAGCATTAAGAGCATTATAGTAGTAAATTTCATTATTGTGCAACGTGTGGGAACTGCTATTGGGATTGTTGTAAGAGAGCCTCTGTTTGTAGTCACACCATTGAACAATTCAGTAATCGAGAGGGTTCAGAGAATCTTTGGTATTTTGATGGGACCATAATAGCTTCTTTTTATCCTTAAAGTGAATTCTCATGTTTTTTCAATCAGAAATTGTCAAGTTTTTCAAAGGTTCTGTTTGTATGCAATCATTGACATCTATTATCTAGCCAAAATGGAGTCTCGTACGTGGTAGTTTACGCAGCAATTTTTGGTAGCATAATAGGATTGTCTTGAAGATATTGCTTGTTTGAGCCTTGGAAGTTTCAACAATTCGTAGATATTGAATTAAGGATAGCTTTATTGCGAAGTGTTTACTTGTGTCATTTTACCCTATTTAAATATTTGAGGTCTACACAAATCTGCTTTCTTTTCTTTTTTGCTTATTTCCATTGAATCTTTCTCTATTTCTAGTTTTCTTGTGGAACTATCTCTTTCTCTGGGGAAAATTAGGAGTAGATTTGTGGAGTTGTGCTCAAATATTTTTGCAAAATTTTATTTGTTACAAGTAGGTATTATAAGGACCGCGTAGACTAGGTAGTTAAACAAAATAGGAAATTTTCAACAACTCACAGTACTTGGCAAAGTTGGCTGAATCTCTTTAAAGTAAGTCATTTGTAGTTCACATACAATGCAATCGTTACATTTCTCACAACTGCATGCTGCAACAGCACACACACATACTCACATTAACTACTGAGTTTATTTGGAGGTATCTAGGCCTTGGTGTTGCCAGAGACCAACAGGCACCTAAATCCTGTTCGAGGACACTCGTTGGCGGTCGCGTCCCAAATGGTCGCCAACAGTTCTTATGGCACTAGAAGGAGGGCTGAAAATTAAGCCTCTAGGTTCATAAGCCTTATACTTTTAGTACATGAACAATTATTTGTAAGGCTTAAGAATTAGATACTATTTTCAGTTCATGGCCAAGAAGATTGATAGTTTGGAAAGTTTCAAAGTTTCAAAGGATATTCTTGATTCTAAGACTGATTCTTCATTAGAAGAAGAATAAAAGAAATTTTCTGAATTGGGAATAAGTAGTGGAGTGAAAACTAGAAGATCAAGAAGATCACCCATTATCTCTGGTTTGTCAATTCGTAAGAGAAGATCTAGAAAGTCTAAGAGTTCAACATTTCAAAGGAATAGGATGGAAAATCCTTGGCAAGGAGTTACACCATTAGGATTTCAAAATTACAATGATATTACTAAGGTAGTTTACAAATATTTTCCTAAGCCTTTCATTCCTGGAAAAGCTTATTTAGCTAAAGAATATATTCACATGTTTGAGTTAGCTTTAGCTGATGCAAATATTCAACATNAGGCCATCAGAAGAAATGCTTAAGGAAACTTACCTTAAGGCTGTTAACCCCAACATTTCAATTTGGTTAAGGAGAACTTCAAACTTAACTACACTAAACAACTATTTTAGTGAAGTTATACAGTTAGAAAAATAGTTGAACTTGAATCCTAAAGAAAATATCGCAATTGAAAAAAGAGAAGAAAGAGTTATGATTCCTATGCAAGATTTAGCTCAATTTAAAGATTTACCAGGTCCATCTCATGTTAAGAAAGAGAAAGAACATGAAAGAGTAGAATCTGAAAAAGGAAAATTAATGAGAGATATGTCTAACAAAATAGTAAAGCTTGAAAAAGCTTTGGAAAGAGTTAATATCAAGGAAGAAAGGAAAAATAGGAAGCATAAACATCAAGACACTAAGTTAGTAGAAGATGAGGATGAAAGTGACCTTATTATGTCCAACTTTCTTGATATTGAATCTGATAATGAGTTATCTAGTATCCACTATGCAAGTAAATCTTCAACCAATGGATCAAACGATACTTCTTCTCTATCAAGTTTTGAAGAAGATATGTCTTCAGATGAAAAGTGTAATAACAATGAAGAAAATGGATATAATCTTCAATCAAAAGAAATACTAACTACTTATAGACCCCCAAATGTTATTACTGATCCATCTACTAAGAGAAAAGCTTTTGAGCCAGGTAGAAAGTATAAGAATAAAGGTAAAGACAATCAAGTGGAGAAAAACAAACCAAATCAGTCTTTTAGTAAATGGATAAAGAGATCAAATTTCATTGGTGATGGGGAATATGATTTGATAGAAGACCTTAAACATGTCAAAGCCAATATTAACTTTTACCAATTTCTTCAAATTGGAGATCAGCAAAGAAAGGATTTAGAATTCATTAAAGGTAAAAGGAGAGATAGAGAATCAGAGTTAAGTTATGTATCTAGTAATGATGAGAAATTGAAGACTTCATATGATAAGGAAGCTCCTCCTTTCCTTTTGACAATGAAATTAAAGGATAAATTCTTACACAATTGTTTGGTTGATTCCGGAGCTACGTCTACTATAATGCCATTGTCTATATGTAAGAGACTTGGTTTGATTCCTAAAAAATCAAATAGAAAGATTGTTCAAGTGGATAAAAGTAGAGTGAAGATTTTGGGTCAATTACCAAATGTCCTATTGGAAATTGCTTCTGAACCTCGCATTAGAAGTAGAGTAACTATTCAAGTAGCAGACATACCAGATTCACATAGTCTCTTATTGAGTAGAAGTTGGAGCAAGAATTTCTCAGGTTACATATCAACAGATTATTCTCACATGTGGTTACCCTGGAAAGGAGAACCAAATCAAATCTACATCTATAGAGAACCTTTGATGATAGATAATATTACTTTAAATGGACGAAGTAAAATGGCTGAAAAAGGAGGTGTTGAAAACAAAATTTGTACACTCCAAGAAAGTTGTAGTCCTGAAAATGAACAATAAAAGAATGAAGATAAATGGGAGTTATACTTTGATGGTTCATGCAATTCAAAAGGTGCAGGAGTTGAAATAGTTATATTCAAGAATGATTCACCTGAAACACTCAAAGCAATTCACTTATCTTTCCCTTATACTAACAACAAGGCTGAGTATGAAGCTTTATGTATTGGTATGAAAATAGCTCTAGAAAACAATATCAAAGAAATCACTATAAAGGGAGACTCAAGATTAGTCTGTGAACAAGTAAGAGGTAACTATGTCATAAAGAGCTCATTCTTTAGACCTTATAAGCAACTTGCTTGTAAGTTATTAGAGCAATTTCAACATTGTCAAATAGAGCATATAAAAAGAGCAGAGAATCTTATAGCAGACGATTTGGCAAAAGCAGCTTCAACATTGGATATGCAAATATTAGAAAATTACAAAGATGTCATGATTGAAGAAGAACATCAGCCATCAGTACCTAATAATATAAGACATTTACAAGTATTTGAAGATGATGATCAAGTACGTAGATTTATGAAAAATAAGCAAGAATTTGAGGATCAAGTTATATCTGAAATGCCTCTAAATTCAAAAGCTAATTTCATTCCAAAGAGGGCGATTGATTTGGAACATGAGTTCAAGAAAAATTTACTTACTGGAAAGGATATACAAAACCTAGATAGTCAAGCTTTCAAGATAGTGAATTTTGGATTAGATAGGATGCCAAAAATGTTAAATGTTACAAAGGAAAGAGATTCGAGTTTCAAGCAAGATTTGTTATCATGTCTACAAGATAATTTGGAAAATTTTGCTTGGTCTTATGATGATCTTAAAGCTTTTAGGCAAGATGTGATGACACATAAGATTCCTTTAATAGAAGGTTGCAAAACAGTCAAGCAAAAACAAAGGAAGTTTAATCCATCATTTGAACCAACTATGGAAGCCGAAATCAAGAAGTTGTTGCAAGCACAAATCAGATATCTAGTACAATATTTGACATGGCTTGCTAACCTTGTTCCAGTGAGAAAGAAAAATGGTGATATAAGACTTTGTGTAGACTTTAGAAATCTGAATGATGCTTCAAAAAAGGATAAGTATCCACTTCCAAGAATTGATGAGATGCTGATTAAAGTCTCAGGTTGTCAAACATATTCTTTCTTAGACGGTTTCTCAGGTTATAATCAAATCATGGTAGATAAGAATGATAGATACAAAACATCATTTATCACCAAATGGGGAACTTTTGCCTACCAAAGAATGCCATTCGGATTGTCAAATGCCGAGCTACTTTTCAAAGAGCAATAGATTTAGCATTTAAGGATTTATTAGGCAAATTCATGATGGTTTATTTGGATGATATTATGATATTCTCAAAGAAGAAAGAAGATCATATTAATTATCTTCAGCAAGTTTTTGACAGATGTCATGAGTTTGGTATTTCATTAAATCCTAAGAAGTGTATCTTCGGGGTTAAATCTAGAAGTTTATTAGGACACGTGATATGTCAAGAAGGAATTGCCATAGACAATTCCCGAATCCAAGCAGTACAGAATATTGAGCATCCCACAAGTAAGAAATCTCTTAGATCTTTCTTTGGGAAGATAAACTTTGTGAAAAAGTTCATCCCCGGGTTTACTGAAATTACCAAACCTTTGATGCATATGCTAAAAAAGGATATTCAAGTAGAGAAAACACCAAAATCAGAAAGAGCTTTATCAGAAATCAAAAAGGCTATACAAGAGGCTCCGTATTTGGTAAAGCCTAGGCTTAAAGAAGATTTTTGGTTATACTCATTTGCTTCAAATGATTCTATCGCTGCTGTTCTAACACAAAAGGATAATGAAGGTCAAGATGAACCAATTGGATTTTTTGGGTATCAGTTGAAAGGTTTAGAGTTAAATTATTCAAACTTACAGAGAGAAGCTTTCACAGTCATCAAGGCACTTTAGCATTTTAAATATTATTTAGAGAGTTCATTAGTTCACATTATGCTAATTGAACCTACAGTCAAGCGATTCCTATCCCAAAATGAGATTGGATTGAAAAGAGAAAAATGGCTTATTAAGTTGCAAAGTTTCAAATTTTCATTGGAAATATGCAAGACAATTAAGGGAATGGGACTAGCCAAGTTAATAACTAGGGAAAGTGAAGTTTATGCACTTGACACTCATGAAGGAAATTGGTATGATGAGATTTTCAAATTTCTTAGTACAAGAAAAATCACAAATAATTTAACTGCAAGTCAAAAGAGAGCTTTCTTCAAAAGAGCATGAAGATTTGTTGTCAAATATGGTATATTATATCGAAAGGATTTTCGGGGAGTTTTATTGGAATGTGTTCATAATGATCAAATTAGTTTTATCTTGGAACAATTTCATGACCATTTGAATTTATTTTATGAATCCTCTAAGTCAACTATGCAACATATACTTCGATATGGATATTACTGGCCTTCTATGTATCAATACATAAGTTCAAAGATTCAAAAATGCTATAAATGTCAAATTCATGGGCCCAAGATTAAAAGGGCTAGAGCTCCTTTAAAGCCAGTAGTTGCAGATAGACCATTTCAGCAATGGGGTTTGGATTTTATTGGTACAATTACTCCTTCAAGAGCTGCACACAAGTTTATTCTCACAGCTGGTAATTATTTCACTAAATGGTCTGAAGCAAAGGCTTTAAGAGGAAGTTCAGTATCAGACGTGATTAAGTTTCTAGAAGACCACATTCTAAGTAGATTCGGTCTACCTGAAGTGTTAGTGTCAGAAAATGGACCCACCTTCAAATCTGAAGAGTTTATCAGATGGGCATCTAAAAGATCTATTTTCTTATTTTCCTCATCAAATTATTATCCTCAAGAAAATGGCCTAGCAGAATCCACCAATAAAAAGCTTATTGCTTATATCAAGAAATCAATGGATGGGAATCCAAGAAATTGGATTGATTATCTACAATCCGCATTATGGTCAGATAGAATTAGATTCAAGAAAGCTATTGGGACATCACCATATAATTTAGTCTATCATTTTCCAGGACGAATTACAAACAAGATTATAAGCTTAGCTTCTGAATTTGTACAAAGATATAGTGAAAAGACTGATAAGGATAGAAGTTTCATGACTTTGCTTATTAGAAGAGAAGCTGAAGTAAATAAAGCAAGGGATAATTTGTTACAGAATACCTCTCAAGTTAAAAGATGGTTTCATAGGAAAGCTTTGAAAAGAAATTTCAAGATAGGAGACCTTGTCTTATTATGGAATATGAAGAAACCAAATAAGTTTACCCTCACATGGATAAACCCCTTTCAAATTACAAAGCAATTGTCAAAAGATACCTACAAATTATCAACTTTGGATGGCATGGAATTGCAATTTCCATACAATGTTTTACATATAAAACATTATTTGGGACAATTGCATACAACTTGAAGATGCCATGACACAAAATAATATATGTATATAGTATTATGTAAATATTACTAGGAGTATAGTGTCTATTATTATATTTAATTATGCTTTATTTATATTTGAAACATTATCTTTCCTTCAAATGAGGCAAGTGGAAGCCTACAAGTGAAAGAAGTGGAATTCTACAAGTTTGACAAGTGGGGAGGGTGACTCATCCACCACTTGGTGAGGATTGTGACAAATGGTTTAAATGCCTAAAAAGAAGGAAGCTTGGTTGAAGACACTTGGATGGAAGTTAAAATTTTTAGAACCTATAAAAGAGGGTTAGATTGCTTAATATTTCGTCATCTTTCATTTCAAGTTTGGTAGTGAAGGTTAGAGAGAGCTAATGGAGTTTAAGAGAGCAATGAGAAAGCCTTTTATTCCATATGTGATGGGGTGTTGCCCTGAGCATGTATTGAAGGCTTATCTAAAGGATAGATCTTGTGGAGCTCCAAAGGAATGCCCTTTTATGGCCTGGCTATTCGATGAATTTTATTTTCTTACTAGAGGATTGGATATAGATTCCAATGTTTGGGGGTGATATCAAGATTGCTCCAAAGAAGAAGAAAAAGGAGAAGAGTCATCAAACTATGAAGAGTCTTCATGGGGATGGGGAGAAGCTTTTGTCTCCTGAGAGGAAAATGAAGGATTCAATGGAGAAGGACAAAAGAGCTCTTCCCAAAAAGAAAATGAGGAAAACGTTGAAGAGAAAGCTCCAGTAGATCAAGGTGAGAGCTCCACCAAGAAAGAGAACAACAAGACCACCTTCATCACATCAAAAATCTCTTATGAAATGGTGAAAGAGATGAGGATTCCCACTAAAGTAACCCTCACAATCCAGTTTCTATCCCAAGAATAGTCCATTGAAGGACTTGATAATGTATAGTTGTTATGTACAGTTTGATTTTCTCCTAGGAATAAGGTTTTTTTCCCATCTCACCTTATGTTAAATGAGAATTTTCCTCAAAAAAAACATTTCTTCTTGAATGTAAAAATTTAATGAAAATTTCAAGATGTTTTAGTTTGGGAATGAGGCTGCATAAGTTTATTTAAGTTTTTAAGGGGGCAGAAATGTTGGCACATTTGGCCATTCTATGGAATAGTAAGACTTCTAATTTGAAAACTAAAACTCATGGGTTTGATTTTGCTAAATTTTCAATAACTTACAAAAGTTATCAAAGTTATATATTCAAAGGTTGTTGGAATATCAAAGTTCAATTGCCCGAATGTTAAGACTTTGTGGTGTGGTTCTAAATCAAAGTTTTAATGAGATGATGGGACTGTTATTGGATGTGATTTTGGTGCAAAAACTGGCTTCTGGTTATTCCAGATATTAGCAAAAATCCGTTGCCGGTGCTCAAATGGATTTCAGTAGAAACGTTGGAATACCATTCTGGAAAATATTTCAAAAATACAAATATTTTAGTTATACGCCTTTTGCAGCTCCTGATTTTGGCACAGCCGTTGAGAATGGATGAATTGGAATCCTGAAACCCTTGCTGCCACTGCCACTGGAACTACCACGAGCACTGCTGCTACTGGAGCCAATCTGCCTGTTGTCGCCATTGGGGAAGACTCATGCGTTTGTCTGCGCGCCATCGTTCGTGGTAGTCACATCACGAGAACCAGCGAAAGCGCTTGCGTGGGAAGCAGAAATATCAAGAGAGGGCTGCACGTGGGCGGTGGAAGAAGAAGAGAAGCCTTTGTTCTATGCGTGGTGGCCACCACGGTTTCGGTCACAGCCAGATCGGACTGAGAAAGTTAGAGATCTGGCCGAAGCAGGTGCGGATCTCTTAGGAAAAGGTGCAGATTTGGCAGGAGACACGGGCGGCAGGTGAGCAAAGGGAGGTGAGGGCTACGACGACGGCACTAACACAACACACGGTCGCGGCGGTCATGTTCAGAAAACCCCTAAGCCCACATTTTAACATTCTGTGCGCATTTGCAAAAATGATGTGCACTGCAAAAAAGTCCATGGGCAGAGAAGAAAGGGTAGATGCAAAGAAGTTAGTTCCAAAACAGTAGCCATGTCCAACGCCGATGCGTTCGGCATCGCATACCAATCCGATGAATATGGCAATGAAGACACAGAGGCATTTCAAGACAAGTGTCCGAAGATATTTTGGGTCGATGCTGGTAAACCAGAGTTGCAGTTTATTATATAAAATTTTAAAATTTAAAATAATCACAATACCATATACACTAAGTGTGAAGCCCCAGTTATAAACTTATCTTTTTTAATTATCTCAAGACTTCAAAAACATTATTGTTTAAAAATATTATATAAGTTACTACCTACAAATATTTGTAATATTAATATAAACATGTTTATAATATTTTAAATATTTTTAGTATAGTTATAACTTCCAAAGCATAAATCTCTCCTAATTATATGTATAACTTCCTAAATAACTCGTTCCTAATTAAATGAGTAAGTTGTAACCTCCTTACTTGGGAGAAAAGCTAGCTAGGATATTTTAGCAGGTAATCTCCCATTGGTTGGCCAAATTACTTGGGAGAAAAGTTAGGTGAGATATTTTTGGGATATTTTACAATATGTCACTTCCCTACCTACCTTTGAACCCTATGAAAAGGCTTTAGGGGTCAAGGAGAAAGGAGGTGGATCAGAATTTTTTGAAAAGGAATCATCACTTGGGATCATCACTTCTCACATCACTTGGGGTCTCATACATCACATTTGGAAGATTTGTAAAGAAGATTTCTTGCAAGATGGCTTGCTAGAATAAAGATTTCAACCTCTTTGTCATGGTCCTATGAGTTATGCATTTCATTTTTTGTTTTGTTAAATTATTTAGCTAGTGGTTTAGATAGTATCATCCTTGGCAAGTAATTTTGGGATTTTTAGATTGCTCTTACTGTTCTTGTTGCCCGATAGAAATTTCTATTAAAATTTTGCCATAGAAGCGCTTATGTTTAAAAGCCTTAAGAGCATTATAGTAGTAAATTTCATTATTGTGCAACATGTGGGAACTGCTATTGGGATTGTTGTAAGAGAGCCTCTATTTGTAGTCATGCCGTTGAACAATTCAGTAGTCGAGAGGGTTCAGAGAATCTTTGGTATTTTGATGGGACCAGAATAGCTTCTTTTTATCCTTAAAGTGAATTATTGTGTTTTTTCAATCAGAAATTATCAAGTTTTTCAAAGGTTCTGTTTGAATGGAATCGTTGACATCTATTATCTAGCCAAAATGGAGTCTCGTACGTGGTAGTTTACGCAGCAATTTTTGGTAGCATA
>MNCI01020044.1:1829782-1872807 GCA_015680685.1 Gnetum montanum
TTTTCTGCTTATTTCCATTGAATCTTGCTCTATTTCTAGTTTTCTTGTGGAACTATCTCTTTCTCTGGGGAAAATTAGGAGTAGATTGCGGAGTTGTGCTCAAATGTTTTTGCAAAATTTTATTTGTTACAAGTAGGTATTATAAGGACCACGTAGACTAGGCAGTTGAACAAAATAGGAAATTTTCAACAACTCACAGTACTTGGCAAAGTTGGCTGAATCTCTTTAAAGTAAGTCATTTGTAGTTCACATACAATGCAATCGTTACATTTTTCACAACCGCATGCCGCAACAGCACACACACATACTCACATTAACTACTGAGTTTATTTGGAGGTATCTGGGCCTTGGTGTTGCCAGAGACTAGCAGGCACCTAAATCCTATTCGAGGACACTCGTTGGTGGTCGCGTCCTAAACGGTCGCCAACACATTGTAGTTTGATGTAGAATCTTGCTCTTTTGGCCCATTTCTTGGTGTTCCAATGGTAGGCCCACCTAAACCTTGGTGCACAAGAAGTTGTATCAGTCATCATCAAGCACCCAATGTTCAGGAAATTGACATTACAGTCCAAGAGACTATCATTGTGGTCATACAGGGTTAGGTGGTTGCTCAATGTCTACCACATGTTGAATCGGGTGAGCCACCTCCAAGCTCAAGGCTTTAGCCAAGGTGTTAACAGGGTTCATTTTTGTTGCATAGAAAAGGTGTGAGAAAAGAAGATTATTGTAAAAACACTAAGTGAAAGAAACTTTAAAATAAAAATATTAAGTATAAAAATTGTAAAAAATAGGCCAAAAATGGTTAAGTCTGGAAATGCTAAAAAAATAGTTACCTTTAATGTTACATTCATCACACTCTAAGGGACTATTATGCTCACTGGGTTGTCATGCCCTACAGAACACTTAGAGCTTGATACAATGGATAGTTTTGGCTTTTCATCCTATGGGGTTCCAAGGGAACTATCAACTAGGACCAATCTGCACCAACTAGAACATAGACAACTCCCGTGCTAGCCTATGATCCAGCTACTACCGTGGCAGGTCCATAGGGGTGTTATGTCTACGTTAAGTTGCCACTAGTGATGGGGGTGTAGAAAGCATGTGAAAATACCATTTTCACATAGAAGGAATGGGATTCCCTCCTTCTAGCACCAAAAAATGTGATGTCCAAAAACTTCAATGGCTAGAACACCAAGAGGTTCGCGGATGCACAGCCTAACCCTGAATCCGTGCGAGGGCCATGTTGGAAAAAAATAAAAAAAAGGTGCCCTAAATGGTCTGGTCAATCAAATTGGGACTTACATGATGTAACAATAATTGTGTGTAAAAGTATTTTTAGTATGTTTTGCGTGGGATCTAGGACAAGCAAGAACATAACATAGGATCTTATCATTGAAAAATAATAATGTGAATATGCAAGTGCATGTCATCAGTAGAGAAAAATTTAGTGGATAATGCTAAAAGGTTTGAAAAAAATGTTGAAAAAAAATAGAATAAGATTTTACGTGAAGAAAATAGAATAAGAGACGATGTCACAGTACTTACCAAGATGTCAAGCCTAGGTGCTCAGGTGCAGGAGTAGTGAAGATGCCAAGCATTCATGAATGCTTGATGCTCAAAATGATTTTCCTCCCCTAAAATGCTAATTACTGGGGTATTTATAGGATTAGGATTGACATGAGATGCAGACTAGATGCCACATGGCCTAGGTGCCATTTGGCATGGATGTGGACAAGTCACACTCACATGTCATGCTCAAAGTGTTACACTCTATAGGAAAGGAACAGGAACACAAAGACTACGAAACTATGACCACACCACCCATACTACACGTGCTATAGTCTAAGAAGTCATCATGTACCTACAAGCAATGTCAAAATAATACAACTTGGAGTTGATGCTCCAGGACTATGTCTTCCCCCTCTTCTGAGTAGGGTGAAGCATAGGGATAATTTTGGGGATCAATGGCAAGTGTAAAAGTAAGGAAAAATTTTGATCTTGTCCACTGAAGGGATGTTAGAGCTGAAATGAAGGTCAATGCTAAGTTCTAGAAACATTTGGAGGCTTTTGGAGGCATTTTTCATGTGTCATTCTATCTATGCTACATAGCGTAGTAGAGCATAGCAGGAACACTTAGTAAAATTTTTACAAATTTCAACCTGCTACACTTTCCTATTGTCTACACTCCAAAGCATATAAGATCATGGCACTAGTACTTTATGAAAATTTTATGAACATTACAGTGCTTTTCCATGGCACACTGACCACACTCTAAGGTGTAGTAAGACCGGTAGCCTTGGAAGTTAAAAAATTGCCAAAGGCATCTTCCTTGTCAAGATAGCTTAACACATCCTTTTCCAACACATAGGCAAAATTTGGCATTGAAACCTATGTCAAGATATCTACACTGTGTAGCGTAGTAGATCATGATAGCTCACCAGTTAGAAAAATTGCCAAACTATCTTTTCCATGTTGAGCACCTTTTGATAAACTCTAGCCTAGTACTTGGGTGAACTGACAACTAGGACATGTGTTAAGTTGGGCAAGTTGGAGAGCATATCAAGCTTGACAATTTGAGAGATAGAAAATTTTTTGAATTGTTTGATCCATCCCAAGTGACCCTTGACCATTTCTGGCTTGAATTCTATGTAGATTGGCCATGGAATTGTGTGCTATACTCGCTGTGCTAGGGAGTGTAGCAGGCAGACTTAGAAATTTTTTTTCAAATATTAGGATTTTAAGTGTGCTACTCTATCCATGCTGCATAGTGTGACACCAAACTTTGAAATTTTCTTCCCAAGTTTTGACACCTAGACAAATTTTCCATTGAATTGCAGGAGCTTGAAATTGGTGGTGTTTCATCAACAACATAAAAACAAAAATAAATGGCCAACAAGATAAATTGAAAGAGGCTACTAAGTGGCATCTAAAGATGGAGGTGGTGAGTCATTTCCACCCTCACTGTTGGGGCTTCCCATGTCTCCTAAGGCCTGAAATGTAACAACATATAGCTAGTTAGTAAACCATAGTCGAGATCATTACTTAAAATTAAAAAACTAAAACATAAAATAGATCAAGCCTATGGAGAGTCTAGCTCCATCACTTTTGAGGGTATATGGGGAAGGCCTTCCTCCAAATAGTGGAGGATCTAGTCCTCCATCATGTTGACCTAGTCAACATCCCTAAGATCAACACAAAAAAGAATGCTAGATCTTTCTATAGAAGTCCAAGGAGGAGGCTCATGTGTAATAGAAGTTGTGGCAATCTCACCTACAATAGTAATAATATGAATATTAGGGGATTACTCCACCTTGAGTGTGCTTTCAAAGAGTTTATAAGCACTCATTTCTTGGATCCCTTGAATGAACAACCCTCTCTTGTACTATTTAATTGACTCTTTTTTAAGCCATTTAGGTAAGCCCCATGATGAACCTTATACTACCACTTGTGGGCCTTTTGTGTCTTGTCCCACTACAAGATCCAAGCACAATGATCCTTCTAGTCTTAAACCCTTTGAGAGATGAGGTCCATCTACATACATTGCTCTGACATCTCCCATGGAACCACTACTTTATCCTAAACAGCATGCTAGTAGTATCCCTAAGTGATCTCCTTAGTCTATAACTTTCCCAAGTTAGGCACTTGGGCTTCCACAAAGGCTTTATAGTCTTAGAGATCCCTAATCATATCCTCTTACATTTGAACCTTTTTCCTCAAGGCCATAACTTCCTCCCATAGGGATTTTTTGGACCTCTCTAGCTTCCATGAAGCTTTTGCACATGACATTGTTAGAGAGAAGTCTAGGTAAAGATTCTACCTCCATGTCCCTATTAGAGTCACACTCCATGGATGGTACTACACAAAGCATAAAAGGAAACCATAAGACACAAACTCAAATAGCCATAATACAAACAAATCCTATAGCCAAAGCACAAAAAACAAAATCCTTACCTATCTCAAGTGCAACTTGATGTAGTCAATTGATGATGCCCTTAGCCATCCCACACAAGAACTACACTTTTTCTAGAGTCTCTACCCATGATTTTGCATGAAAAATAGGGATGGGAGCTTACACTAGTGACTCAAGAACTACTATAATCATTACAATCATCGAAAGGTTAGGATGACAACCAGATGTAACCAATGCAATATAACAACAATACTAAGGAACATGCATAGCTATCTCCTCTTGCTCTTCCTCCTTTGGGATGATGATGGAAGAGGTACCCAATACCACCTCTCAAGCAAGGCATCTAGATCATCTATGCCTACTTTGGCAAGTCCTTCAACCATGGGTTTCTTTAGGACTGCCTCTTCTACTTGCCTTTGTTCTTCCTCCGTAGTAGCTTGGGATACTATAAGCTAACGCTTATCTACAACCATAGCACATAGAAACACATGAAATCATAAAGTAGCAATAAAATTTTAAAATAAGAAATAGCCAAAATTAAACAAAGCATACCTAAAATTTCCTATCGTGATGGCTTAATCTTAAACTTAAGCTTCTTTGGGGTAGGTTGATCCAATGCTAAGGGTGCCTCCTACATGGGCCTCTATGGCTATCTCTTCAGCCTCCATGTGCCATTATCTAGCATCCTAGACACTGGCACGAAATGAGAGGGACTCATCATCATCTGTACTATCAATTAACTTGTACTACCTAGCATCAAGATTCTTAGTGGTGCTAGATAATGTCTCATCCATTACCTCTAATGGGTTATGGACCTATATTGTTGGATAAATATGTTTTATCCAAGGCCTAGAAAGTTGGCTTGGATCTTGGGAAATCCATCGCCTACTCCTATACACCACCATAAATTCCAAAAGCCTCTTTAGATAACCTAAAATAATGCAAAGTGCATAAGGATTATCATAGAGGAGTCAACATAGGAACTAAGAATCTCCTCTCGAAGCCTAGTAGCCTATTCAAATTTGATGTCCTCCATCAAGACCTTCTTAAAAATTCACCCCTGTGCCAGGTTGATTACCTTCTTATGTGATAGTAGTTTGGGGAATGCATGAGACCTAAACAAAGGAAATGATTTCTTTACATCATGATTTTTGAAGATATCCATTGAAATTCTAGAGTGGCTCATTCTACCACTAAGCCACTCTAGAACTTCCTCATGATGGCTTGATTCCCTCACTATCCTAGTAGGAACCTTATCTTCATTAGTGGAAACCTCAAACAAGTCATAGAAGAGGCAAGCACATATGCTAATGTTCACCTTAACACCTCAGATGATGGTGCTAAAGGAACCAACCTCCTCATTAAAGAAGTCAGTAACATGCAACATATCCATAGAAGGAATGGAAGAAATAGATTCCATAAATACATCAAGAAAACCTACACACTAGATGTTCGCTTAAACATATACAGGCACATGTTCCCTTAGCCATTCCTACACTGATGTCACATCAACAAACTTTAGGATAAGTCTTTTCTCATGACATGGGACTAAAAGTGTTATAGTAACATCAACCAAGGTAGAAGGTCCTATGAAGTAATAACCAAAGGTTAGCATCGATATGAGTAATTTTAACAATCAAGGAAATTAATAAAATACTGAACTCCATGAAACACTAGAAGCTCTCTGTTTACCTTTACTTTTCTTCTCCAATGTAGAGGTTCCAGCTACAAGACTCTAATCCATGTTACTAGAATCTACCCACCAAATATGCATCATCTTATCATCCTTGCACTTCTTGTATACCATGTTGAACCTAGTGGCATATTCATCAAAGTCCCCTCTTAAATGTTGAGACATAGTAGCTTTGATTTGAAGACTCTTGGTGAACTCATCCAAAGTAGTTTGAGCCAGTACTAGGATTTGGTCATTAACAATCAAATCCTACTCATTGACCTTATACCTACAAGAAGTAAAATTAATGAATTTAGGCCAAGAAATTGAAACAAAATCATAAAAAAATTATAATAATCATGTTTACCCCTATAGACAATACATAGTGCTAGACAAATTATTGAATAGTATCTGGGCTCTATGTGCCACCATCAAAGTATTATTAGTATTATATTGACTATATTCTAGAATCAGCTAGATATCTAATAGGTAGTGTAAACTTATGGAATTTATGCATCCCACTTTGCATCCCATTGATTTAACCTTAGAAACTGATTTATCAATATTATACTTAGTAATTAGTTCTAATGCCCCAGGCAATAGGGTCTCCATAACAATCTTGACTACATCCATGGAAAAGTGTCCACAACGTCACATTGAATTTCTTGAGGAGGTAGGCAAGGAAGTCCCTTATCCTAGGTCGAAACCACAATGAGAGCTTCCTAAAATACATGTCATGTAGTGGATTTTTCGTCTTGGGATGACCAATGTAGCACAAAATGCCTACTATCTCCACTATAATGAGAATACTCCTCTAGAAGACCCTACACAAAACAAAGTAAAAACATTGTGATCAATTAGAATTTCTTATTAGGTTAAGAAAACATATATTTAAAGGTGAAATTAGCCTCTATAAAAAGCTCTAAGGTGTTTATGTAATAAGCTTAAGAAATTTCTTTAAAAGGCACTATTACAACCTTTCAAAGCAAAAGGATTATGGCCTATTAGAGTTACTTAGCAAATTTGTAAAGCTACCATATCCTCTACTTATGCTACATTTACTTTTTTCCATTCTTCTATCTTTCTTGCAAGCTCTTCTTTTTTGATATCTTCATTTATCTAAATTTTCTCTCTTTTTAAGTACAATTATACCAAACTTTTCCTCAAGTACATTAATCACTAAATTTCAATCATATGACATAGTTGATCACCTTTGAATCCTATGTAATGAAACTTATGAATTTGTAAGGTATATTATAACTTATGAATGAGCCTATTTATGATAATAATATGCCAAGAATTAATATGTTCCGATCTAACACGATGGAGATTAAGGAAGTAAAAGATGGTCAAGAACTATCTTTAGCACAAACGGAGATTCTGCCATTCGCAGAAGCTATGAAAAAGAGAAAGTCTTTTATTACTGGTGAGCATAAGGATTTAAAATTCCCTGAAATTCCTAAGGATGCTATTTATAAATTTGCTAATACATTTTCTGCAAGAATGTCTACATCAATTAAGCAAACTGAAGCAATCTTAGATATCAAGGGAAAAGGGATAAGACCAGTATTCTTACCTCTTTTTACTTTGGAAGAAGTAGAAAAATGGAAGGAACAAGGACATAATTATGTTCATCTAGGATAGCTAGATATTTTAGTAAGTCCCAAATTTAATTATAATATTGCTGCCGAATATGTGGTAACTCTACTTGATAGCCGAGTTATTGGTGATGGAATTAATCAAGGTCCAGAAATTGCTTGGGAAAAGGCAAAGATTTGCCAATTTCAAGGTGTTTTGGATTCTGATGCACTTTGTGCAGTCCAGCCAAATTATCAGTTAGCTTTAGCTGATGATTTTATTACTAGTGCTTTACTAATCTGTGTTGAAGTTCATGGAATAGAATTATTACCCGGATCAGTTTATGCTGTCGTTGCTGCTCGAGGAACCTTTCAACTCTCTAACACTATTTTAATGAATCATAAGTTGAAATGGGGAGTTTAGTTTCCTAAAGGTAGTCAAAATCTATTGCAATGTGGTAGAAGCATAAATGTACCAGGTTATTGCAATTCTTTTCCTCAAATTCAGCATTTGCTACAAGATCAGGAATTCAAGACCTATGAAAAGCCCAAAATGAGATGGAGTCAATATCCAATCCAGTAATTTGGTTGATCAACAGTAATCACACTAGAAGATACTCCAGCAGTTTTGCCTCCTAGAAAACTTTCTGAAAAGGGGAGTTCCTCAAAAGAAGAAGGCAATAGTTCTCCAAATTTTGATACCAGAGGTACACTTTATATGTTTCAACATCGCATTAATCTCTTTCAAAATACCTCTTATAAGCAATATGGAGATCGAAGATTACTTAGTGGTGGCAGATGGCCTCCATTAGCTACATATAGTACAACTGCTTCTAGACAAGATCCTCCTCAAACTAGAGCTGATTGTAGTTATTTATTAGAACATTCTCTAAATAGTACTATTGACCAGCAAGGTGAAACAAGACAGTTAAATTATTTAGTTCATTGGACATCTTATGCTGTTCAACATTTTCAGAATATCGAAGATAAAGTAGATGATCTTGAGGATAAGGTTAACAAAACTAATGATAGTGTTGCTCAATTATCCAAAGAAATGAGTGAGCATCTTATAGCATATGAGGAGATTACAAAGCAAAGGCTGGAACAAAAGCAAAAGAAAGTTCAATTTCAAGAACAACAAAAGGATCAGACAATCAAGTTTCATGAGATTGTCACTTTAAAAAATTAGTTACGATTGCCAGCTCCACAAAAGGAAGTTCCAAAAATAGAACCAGCAAAAACAACAGTGCAAGTTGATGTTCAAGATAAAGTTCTCCTAGATAAAATAAAAAAGCTCATGGCTGAAAAGAAAGGAAAGCAACTACAAACACCAGCTCCATCAGCACCACTTGAAGAAGAAACAAAAGAAGAGCGTGACAAAGAATCTACCACCATTAACTCCTATTTTAAAAGGTCTGTTTGTTCTAAATACAGATGCAAGTTATGATGCATGGGCTGCTATCTTATTACAGAAAAGATCAAATTAAGAAGAAATATGTGCATATGCCTCAGGTACAATCCAAAAGAATGAATTAAACTATTTTCCAGCAGAAAAGGAAATTTTAGCTACCATAAAAGGATTGGAAAAATTTCATATTTATTTAGTTGAAGATCCATTTATTCTGAGAACTGATTCATCCAATTTAGCTACCTTATTAAAGCGAAATATTTCTCCTTCATCAAAGTTACAATGATTTGCTTGGTGGCAGTTCTTATTAGCTCAGTATAAATTCTCTATAGAAAGGATTTCAGGACAAGTAAATTTCCTACCTGATGCCCTAACTAGAGAATTAAAACCCCAAATCAAAATGATGAAATCTACTTAAGAATAAAGCAGTTCTTCACAAAATCCCTTGCAAGATATTGAAGAATGGAAATCATGGCCTATAGCTACGCTTGAAGAACGAGTAAATTGGTGTAGACTCATTATTCAATTTTTTCCTAGAGAATCTACCTTAAGTGCAACTAAGAATTATCCTACAGTGGATTTCTTTATAAACATGGCTGGAAGAATTGACTGTTTAGTCAGTAACCTCAGATGGAGTCTTCTTGAGCCTAATCTCCTGAATCATCTTAGACATCAAGAGGTTTTGGATAATATTCTGCTTATTTGACGACCACTATTCACCAATGAAAATGCCAAGAATTATTTTAATCTACTCCTAGAAAATAATCTATGGGAAAGCAAGCTTTCTTTATCATTTCAGAGGATTAATTTCTTCGATGCTATCTCATGGTATGAAGATGAGCAATTGGTTCCCAAACCAGTTCTCCCGCCAGAGGAAGTGACATCATCACCAGCATCAGTTCTGTCCAAATTATCAAAATTGATCAAGGAATGTCCAGATTATGCTAAAACACGTGGCAAAATCTGTGGTGTCCACAAGGAAATTTTAAAGGCCATCCATTAATATAAAGATGAATATATTCTATAGAATATATGCTCCAGAATATTCCCTCCGGATAGGGTCGAATCTATTCCCTTCAGATAAGGTCGAATATATTCCCCCTGGATAAGTTTGAATATATTCCTTTTATCCTGTTGTAAGCCTCACAACTATAAAATAAGAGACATCCCATTCCCCAGGATCATGGGCAAGAAGAGTAACCCAGTAGATGGGCAAGCAGTGAGAAAGTAGCTCTGCAAGTAGCAAGTCAAGTCAGTTCCTAAGATTTTTCATGAGTCTGTAAATCAGTCTGTCATTATGGGTAACTGCGACGATGATCATCTCAGGTCTATTGTAATGATTATTGGTCTTGCTGTAATACTACTCTGCTATATTTCTGCTATTGTTATCTAGCTTTATGAAAATTTTTCTCCGCTATTCCGTCGTTCCTCTTAGATATTCTATTGTACCATTGTAAGGCTCCTTATCTGCTGTCTGTGTTGTTTTTCATGAGTCCCTCGGTGTTCACCGAATTTGTCTCTTGGTTAGGTGTACCAACCAAGTGAACCAAAGATAAGAAATGGTGACCTCTGAGTGCTAAAAAGCTTGGCTGGGAAGTGAATGTGTCCATACGCATAGAGATTCCCTCCTGAGAAGCACCCAGGGAGCGTTCGATTGTTGACGTTGAGTCATTGCATAGCCACAGCATGGATTTGCTATGGTCGGCCAAGGGTTCTAGCACTATAGAACAATACACTTTCTTAGAGTTTGATTCGCCCGCTAGGTTCCATCAAAACCTTAGGCAAGCTCTACGAATGCTTACGGTGTCCCGAGAGACCACACCCGCAAATGGTATCAGAACCAATCCTGAAGTATCAGTATTTACCAAGTATGATAATCTGTTCGATGATAATCTTCTTTGGAAGAGAGATCATCGTGGGTGAACACCTTTTCTTCTTTTGCTTGGAGCTCTTGGTGGAGGACCAAAGGAATCAATTCCATCAAGATTATAACAAACTTTTGCACTAGGAAGTAGCTTTTGTAAAGAGACATTGTAACAGGAAAACTGTAATTCCTATCTGACCATATGGACAATATTAGTAAAATATGTTAAACCAATATCAATGTCCTTTTCTAGAGCTTTATAAAGCACCATTTGGCCTAATTTTGCAGGTAGGCTTCAAAGATATAAATAATTTATCATCTGATCTCTATGTAAGGCTAGTCTATATACTTCATTTTCATACTCAGTAATAAATTGCTCAAAATATCTTAAATCTGTCAACTTTCTCTTACTTAATAATAGCTTATCTTTAAATCTTAATTTTGATGAGAGATCAATTGTAAATTCAGTAACTAATGTTACAAATACACCATGCAGACCTGTTTGAATCACTTGTTCTTGTTGTTCTATGGTAGCACTTTCCCACCAATTCTTGATTTTACCAGTAGCTCTGGTAAATGCACCAATGATGACTGTTCTTTCATCGATTCCTAGAATATGCATTGCGACCCGTAACTGATCTATCCATAACCTTAAAGCATGTAGGACTTCTTTTGGAGGTAGATAGTCGATGTCGATAACTGGAATTGATGCAATAGGCCATTGTTGAAAGGCGGTGAAAGCTGGAGGTGGTTGTGTAGGAGGTCTTTGCCAAGAATTAATATGTTACCAACCAAGCTTTTTAGCACATAGAGGTCACCATTTCTTATCTCTGGTTCACCTGGTGGGTACACCTAACCAAGAGACAAATTCGGTGAACACCGAGGGACTCACGAAAAGCAACACAAACAGCAGATAAGGAGCCTTACAATGGTACAGTGGAATATCTAAGCGGAGCGACGGAATAGCAGAGCGACGGAATAGCGGAGAAAAATGTTCATAAAGCCAGATAACAATAGCAAAAATATAGCAGAGTAGTATTACAGCAAGACCAATAATCATTATAATAGACCTAAGACAATCATCATCCCAGTTACCCATAATGACAGACTGATTTACAGACTCATGAAAAACCTTAAGAACTGACTCGACTTGCTACTTGCAGAGCTACTTGCTCACTGCTTGCCCATCTACTGGGTTACTCTTCTTGCCCATGGTCCTGGGGAATGGGGTGCCTCTTATTTTATAGCTGTGAGGCTTACAACAGGACAAAAGGAATATATTTGAACTTATCCGGGGGGAATATATTCGACCTTATCTGAAGGGAATAGATTTGACCCTATCCGGAGGGAATATTCTAGAGCATATATTCTATAGAATATATTCATCTTTATCTTAATCTTGATGGCATTGATTCCTTTGGTCCTCCGCCAAGAGCTCCAAGCAAAAGAAGAAAAGGTGTTCGCCCACAACGATCTCTCTTCCAAAGAAGAACACGAAGGCCTCCACCTCACATTCAAATTCCAAGAAGAAAATTCAAAAGAAGATTCTTTGCTAGAAAATGCAAATTTTCCGGCAAAAAGAAATCTGTAAGTTGTTACAATTGCAAAAAGCAAGGACATTATCCTTTCGATTGTTCAGATAATCGATCTAAAAGTCATTCCCAAGTAAAAGCATTTTTTGAATCTAATCCTGAGTTAGAACTAGTGGAAGATCCAGACAATTGTTCTGATGACTGTTTTCTAGTTGAAGTGGAATCCACCTCATCCGAATCAGACCCATGAAGTTATACTACCATATCAGAAGCAGAAGCTAACATAAAGATGATGAGAGGTATTATTGATCTTTCTATGTCTGATGATGAATGGTTAGAAAGTGTTTCTTTAAACACTAATGACAGGTTAGAACCAATTGAGGAAAATGATTGGGATGATATGAAAAGATGGATTGAAGAAATGGATAATATCTCTGAACTATCTCAAGAAAATCACAAATGGGATACTGAAGATGCTGATAAAGATCCAAGTGTATCTAGTAGATATGGCTGCAAAGAAATTCTTCCAAAAGCTGGTACTGAACCTGAGTCTTTATCCGATGAAGAGCTCCCTCCAAAGATAATCCAAAAGGTACCAAAGTTTCTTATTACTCCTTATGATAAGAACTTTCCAATTAGAAAAGAAGTTAAAATGGCAAAGTTAAAACCATGCAAAAAGGATTCAATCTTAATACATCAAATCAAGCATTTATTGGCAATACAGAGTGTGCTATTAATTCCTATCAAAATAGCAGTTGATGGCACTCAGAAATGGAAAAAATATCAAGCTTTTATAGATACTGGCGCTACTTTAAATTTTTGCCATAAAGATGTGCTTGAAAATTGGAAAGAAAATCCTAATCCAATTAAGAGAGATAACATGAATGGAATCAGGACACTATCATACTTTGCTTTTGATATTCCTATCTTACTCAATGATGAATATGTGGGAACAACTAATTTTGTGCAAGTTTCAGATAGTGGTTTTGACATTGGTTTAGGAGCATATTTCATGGATAGTCTTGGTCGTTATATAGTTGGACAAGAAATGATAGTTTCTTCATCTCCAGTACAAGATCCAAGGCCAAAAATAATTATTGGAAGAATCCCAGCTGCTTTACACAAAAACAAGCATCAATAGGTTAAACAGTTCAACTCAAATCCTAGTATCTCTACAGTTATTTCTCAAAAGGAAATGGAAGAAATTGCTAGTGCCAAATACAAAACAATCCAACACTTAAAAAAGGCACAAATCAACCTTACAACTGAGGAACGATATCTAGTTCCCTATTTTAATACTTTACAAGAATGATGCTGTGATCACCCATTAGAATTTTGGGATAAAGATAGTCCTGTAGCTTATATTCCTACAGTTCATAATATTCCGGTACAAAGAAAGCCTATTCTACTAAATCCTATGGATACATAGGAAATTGGTAAGCATATTGAAGATTTTCTGAAAAAGGGTTTGATACAACCATCTCAGTCTAATTATTGTTGTTCAAGCTTTATAGTCAGAAATCATGTAGAGATCAAAAGAGGAAAAGCCAGAATGGTAATCAATTATATTCCTTTAAATGTTGTTACAATAGATATCAAATGGCCTCTACCTAACAAAGAATTCCTTATTCAAAAGGTAGCTGCTAAATCTGTTTTTAGTAAATTTGATTGTAAGTTAGGATACCATCAAGTTAAGATTGTTGACGAAGACAGGCACAAAACTGCTTTTAGCACTGCGTAAGGATTTTTTGAATGGAAGGTAATGCCCTTCAGACTAAAAAGTTCCCCGTCTCAGTTCCAAGCAAGGATGGATGCAATATTTGGTAATTATCAATCATTTATTGCAAATTATATAGATGATTTCTTGATATTCTCTGAAAATATCACAAAGCATGTTCAGCATTTACTACAATTTGCTAAGATCTGCAAAGATCATGGAATTGGTTTATCCAAGGATCCTAAGAAATTTCAAATAGAAAAAAGTGAAATTGAGTTTTTAGGAGTACAGTTAAAATATGGAAAAATACATATGCAACCACATGTGTTACAAAAAATTAGTCAATTTCCAGATCAATTAGAAAATAAGGATCAGTGTTTAAGATTCCTTGGTTGTGTAAATTATGTATCAAAACATATTGAAAAATTTAGTGAAAAGACAAAAGAAATCAGATGGTGTAAAAACCAGTTACCGTTCAAATGGACGCACAAGGCATCCTCTCAAGTAAAACAGCTGAAAAAAGAATGTCAGAATCTACCGCCATTAAATCCTATTTTAAAAGGTCCATTTGTTCTAAATACAGATGCAAGTTATGATGCATGGGCTGCTGTCTTATTATAGAAAAGATCAAATCAGGAAGAAATATGTGCATATGCTTCAGGTACATTCCAAAAGAATGAATTAAACTATTGGCCAGCAGAAAACGAAATTTTAGCTGCCATAAAGCGAAATGGAAAAATTTCATATTTATTTAGTTGAAGATCCATTTATTCTAAGAACTGATTCATCCAATTTAGCTACCTTATTAAAGCGAAATATTTCTCCTTCACCAAAGTGACAACGATTTGCTTGGTGGTAGTTCTTATTAGCTCAGTATAAATTCTCTATTGAAAGGATTCTAGGACCAGTAAATTTCCTACCTGATGCCCTAACTAGAGAATTAAAACCCCAAATCAAAATGATGAAATCTACTCAAGAAGAAAGCAGTTCTTCACAGAATCCCTTGCAAGATATTGAAGAATGGAAATCATGGCCTATAGCTACGCTTGAAGAATGGGTAAAGTGGTGTAGACTCATTATTTAGTTTTTTCCTAGAGAATCTACCTTAAGTGCAACTAAGAATTATCCTACAGTGGATTTCTTTATAAACATGGCTGGAAGAAATGACTTTTTAGTCAATAATCTCATATGGAGTCATCTTGAGCCTAATCTCCTGAATCATCTTAGACATCAAGAGGTTTTGGATAATATTCTGCTTATTTGACGACCACTATTTTCCAATGAAAATGTCAGGAATTATTTTAATCTACCCCTAGAAACGAATCTATGGGAAAGCAAGCTTTGTTTATCATTTCAGAGGATTAATTTCTTCGATGCTATCTCATGGTATGAAGATGAGAAATTGGTTCCCAAACCAGTTCTCCCGCCAAAGGAAGTGACGTCATCACCAGCATCAATTCTGTCTAAATTATCAAAATTGATCAAGGAATGTCTAGATTGTGCTAAAACACGTGGCAAAATCTGTGGTGTCCACAAGGCAATTTTAAATGTCATCCATTAAGATAAAGATGAATATATTCTATAGAATATATGCTCCAGAATATTCCCTCCGGATAGGGTCGAATCTATTCCCTTCGGATAAGGTCGAATATATTCCCCCCGGATAAGTTCGAATATATTCCTTTTGTCCTATTATAAGCCTCACAACTATAAAATAAGAGGCACCCCATTCCCCAGGATCATGGGCAAGAAGAGTAACCCAGTAGATGGGCAAGCAGTGAGCAAGTAGCTCTGCAAGTAGCAAGTCGAGTCAGTTCTTAAGGTTTTTCATGAGTCTATAAATCAGTCTGTCATTCTGGGTAACTGCGACGATGATCGTCTCAGGTCTATTGTAATGATTATTGGTGTTGCTGTAATACTACTCTACTATATTTCTGCTATTTTTATCTGGCTTTATGAACATTTTGCTCCGCTATTCCATCGCTCCGCTTAGATATTCCGTTGTACCATTGTAAGGATCCTTATCTGCTATCTGTATTATTTTTTGTGAGTCCCTCAGTGTTCAACGAATTTATTTCTTGGTTAGGTGTACCCACCAGGTGAACCAGAGATAAGAAATGGTGACCTCTGAGTGCTAAAAAGCTTGGTTGGGAAGTGAATGTGTCCATACACGTAGAGATTCCATCTTGAGAAGTACCCAGCGAGTGTGCGATTGTTGACGTTGAGGCATTGCGTAGCGACAGCATGGATTTGCTATGGCTGCCCAAGGGTTCTAGCACCACAAAATGATCCACTTTCTTAGAGTTTGATTCGCCCGCTAGGTTCCATCGAAACCTTAGGCAAGCTCTGCGAATGCTTACGATTGCCCGAGAGACCACACCCGCAAATGGTATCAGAGCCATCAAGTTATACTACCATATCAGAAGTAGAAGCTAACATAAAGATGATGAGAGGTATTATTGAACTATCTATCCAGAGCCAAATGAACCCTTAATGCCATGCCCTGTATAATGTCCACCTGATTCTTTCATGTTTGAAATTAAAAGTCTAGACTCTGATGAAGAAGTACCTAAAATACCCGTTACTCAAGTTGAAGCTTATGATAAATTTGGCCGCTATTATCTTTATCCTCCTGACCATCCTATGATGTCTATCTTTACCCCACTAGTCCTTGAATCTGATCCAGATCCAGGTCTATTCGAGGAAGAAGATCGGCGCTTGCTTGAAATGGTTGTAGAAACTCAGTCCAGAATCTTCAATGATGTAAGCCAACCAGTCTATGATGAAGAACTAGAAGCTCAAGTTCAGGCTATTGAGCATCAAAGGTTTCGAGAACAACTCCTACACATGATCTCTCAACAGCAATTTGAAGATAATTTTCATGAAATTCAAATGTATTATGAGGAAGCCGAGGGTTATGAGGTACAAGCTGAAAATAATATAGATGTAGATCCTATAAATCCTGTAAATTCTGATGAAGATAATGAAAATTTCTTACAATATTTGAATGAGCCTATTTATGATAATAATATGCCAAGAATTAATATGTTTCGATCTAACACGATAGAGATTTACTGCACACTAGATGTTCGCTTAAACATATCCAGGCACATGTTCCCTTAGCCACTCCTGCACTGATGTCACATCAACAAACTTTAGGATAAGTCTTTTCTCATGACATGGGACTAAAAGTGTTATAGTAACATCAACCAAGGTAGAAGGTCCTATGAAGTAATAACCAAAGGTTAGCATCAATATGAGTAATTTTAACAATCAAGGAAATTAATAAAATACTGAACGCCATGAAACACTAGAAGCTCTCTGTTCACCTTTACTTTTCTTCTCCAATGTAGAGGTTCCAGCTACAAGACTCTAATCCATGTTACTAGAATCTACCCACCAAATATGCATCATCTTATCATCCTTGCACTTCTTGTATACCATGTTGAACCTAGTGGCATATTCATCAAAGTCCCCTCTTAAATTTTGAGACATAGTAGCTTTGATTTGAAGACTCTTGGTGAACTCATCCAAAGTAGTTTGAGCCAGTACTAGGATTTGGTCATTAACAATCAAATCTTACTCATTGACCTTATACCTAAAAGAAGTAAAATTAATGAATTTAGGCCAAGAAGTTGAAACAAAATCATAAAAAAATTATAATAATCATGTTTACCCCTATAGACAATACATAGTGCTAGCCAAATTATTGAATAGTGTCCGGGCTCTATGTGCCACCATCAAAGTATTATTAGTATTATATTGACTATATTCTAGAATCAGCTAGATATCTAATAGGTAGTGTAAACTTATGGAATTTATGCATCCCACTTTGCATCCCATTGATTTAACCTTAGAAACTGATTTATCAATATTATACTTAGTAATTAGTTCTAATGCCCCAGGCAATAGGGTCTCCATAACAATCTTGACTACATCCATGGAAAAGTGTCCACAACGTCACATTGAATTTCTTGAGGAGGTAGGCAAGGAAGTCCCTTATCCTAGGTCGAAACCACAATGAGAGCTTCCTAAAATACATGTCATGTAGTGGATTTTTCGTCTTGGGATGACCAATGTAGCACAAAATGCCTACTATCTCCACTATAATGAGAATACTCCTCTAGAAGACCCTACACAAAACAAAGTAAAAACATTGTGATCAATTAGAATTTCTTAGTAGGTCAAGAAAACATCTATTTAAAGGTGAAATTAGCCTCTATAAAAAGCTCTAAGGTGTTTATGTAATAAGCTTAAGAAATTTCTTTAAAAGGCACTATTACAACCTTTCAAAGCAAAAGGATTATGGCCTATTAGAGTTACTTAGAAAATTTAGACAGAACACCTATTCAAAGGTGCAATCAGCCTTTGTAAAAAAGCTATAAGGTGTTTTTCTAAATTATCCTAAGTAATTTCATCACAACCTTACATAACCTTGCATTATGACCAACTAGAATTTCATTACAAATTTAGAGAAAACTCCCTAAGTTAATGGTGAAATTAGCTTCTGTAAAAAGCTCTTAGGTGTTTATCTAAATTAGCTTGAGAAATTTCATAAAAACATTGATACCATATTTTATAGCCTGTATAACCAAAAACTTCATGACCAAAACTATATCTTAGTCTAAATTATGCATAAATTTAGGAGAAAACATCTAAATTATGCATAAATCTGGAAAAAAGCATGCATAAGTTTAGAAAAAGCATCTAAAAGTATCATGAATAAATTTGGAAAAAACATCTAAACTATGCACAAATTTAGAAAAAAAACATGATAAGCTTAGAAAAATCCATGGATCCATAACAAAAACTTACTTAAAATAGAAAAATATTTTACTCTTCTAGAAAAAGTAAAAAACAACCACTTCTATTTTGGGTAGTGTAGTACAACCATGAGTTTTTCCATGATTTGCAAAACCTTAGGAAAAGATTCATAAAAAAAAATTTTAAATCCAATTTAAGTGATTCCACCTCCATCAAAAAGATGAACCAAAATCCTATGTATGCATGACTAGAAAATAACAAAAAAATTGACTATTTTCTTATGAAAATTTCACAAATATACATGAAATTACAAAAGCTACACAGATAGCCTAACTATGAAATGTTATAGAAATAGCCATAACTCCCTTGTTTCAAAGCTAACTTAAATGAGAAAATAATCATTAGGAATCTCAAACAAAGAAATACAAATCCATAACCTTTGATTTCACAAATATGAAGCTGTTTTACTAAGAAAAAGTACACAACATATCTTCCTTTTTTCTAACATAACTTCAAAAATCCTAAAGCCTAAATTTCATATAGCCATTAAAATGGTTAAAATAGGAAAAACCCTTACAATTCATTTAAATTCACATAAAAATAATGGGGTAGGATTTTTTTGAAATTCAATTTTAACAAATCATAAGGTCTAGGCCTGAAAAAAATGATCATACCCTAAGATTTTGAGAAGAAAGCATAAAATAGCAAGGACTATATTCAAAATAAAATTTGCAAAAGCTAAAGAAATAAAAAAATCAGAGATATTCATGGGAGTAGCAAAAATAGGAGGTGGGATTTTGTTAGAATTATGACATAATGCTCCCATCATAGTAGATCTGAAAAAACTACCCTAACACTTGGAAGGAAAAAAACCAGAGAAAACCATGGAAGAAAAAGGTAAAAATAGGTAGAATTTCCTACCTTAGAGTAATCACAGATGGAGATTGGATGGAGATATTCCTAGGAACCTTTGACAATGCCCTTGAATGCTCATCCATCCTTTGAATTGTGGGATTTTTTCTTTTCCTTCCTCTCTCTTTGGATGCCATGGTATGCTCAATGTTGGGAAAAGAGGAAAATTTGAATAAGATGAGAGTTCTATGCTAGTTATAGGGGATATGGGAGGCTTGCACACTCAAGATTAGTTGTGGCTAGCACAAGAATCTCCACCAGATCTCTCCTCCAATGTGTTATTACTATAGAGTGACAATTATGATCAAAATTTGTAAAATTTGAGTTATAAAACCAACCTAAACCTAAACAAAATTCCAACTACTAATTTAGTGCACCATGAGTACAAGTGAATTGGAGGAAAAGGGGGGAAATTCTAGTTCACATTGGTTTTAGAGGGAAAAAACTTTACTTTTCAAAATTTTAAATTTTTGGATTGTGGGCCCCACACTGTGTCTTTCCTTTTTATCAATCTTGATTCAATGCTAAGATTGTTACTAATTTCAACACTTAAGAAATTATGGAAACCTTATGATGCATCCATGCTATGAATACCATACCTAGCATGGACACATGTTTATCCTTTTAAAATTTATTAGACTTACAGATATCTTTCTATTTTTGGCAACCCAGACTTACCTTTTTCAAAACTAGGTTTTCTAATTTAGGCAAAACATGAGCATTGCTAACCATCATGGATTTTCATGCTAGGGAAATAGTGCCTAGCATGGAAAAATGGGGGTGATAATTAGTCTTGCCTCCCAACACCTATCTAGTAGAAGTTTGACTTCAATGTGAGTCCCACATGACCTAGAACCCCTCCAAGCATCTCTAGTAGCCTCAGAATCTCATCAAACCTAGTTAAAATTGATTGAAACCTATGATTTGGTGTTTACTATGTTGTGAAAGACTTCTTCCATACTGAGCCTTTCACCATCAACGTGGATAAATGGGGGGAAGCAAAAAATAAACTAAGTTGATGACTTAACAACCATTTTTGATGCACAATGATACCTAAACACTATGAAAACACTCTAGAGCTTTAAAAAGCCTCAAAATACTTCAAAAATAGTAAAAATATACCATACCCATATTTTCCACACTAGAGCTTCCATTCCCAATGTGGAAGAAAGGGGAAAAGTTGCATGATGTACATAGAAGCCTCCAAATTATCAAATCTTGACACTTAACATTGACCATCAACATCAGTAACCCCAAAGGTTGACATGCATGGTCGATTAGCTATAGATCTAGCCTAGATTTAACTTTCTTAATTCAAAGGACCTATTCTAGGATGTGCCTTCCACCCTAAATGTGGAAAAAAGTGGGAAAGCTTGAATACCCCCTCATAACCCCCAAAATAATTAGATCTTCACCTTAGGAATTGATGACCAACACGAGCAATCTTGTGAGCACTCATGCATGGATAGATTAATAAAAATTTATACAAAAATCTTTTTCCCCCAATTTCCACACTCAACATGGAAGCCCCAACAAGGAAAAGTGGGGGAATATTCAAAAAATGACTTATGACCCTTAAAACAATCAAATTTTCATGTCAGATGATAGTAGCTGACACCAACGACCTTAGGGGTTTGCATATATGATAAAAAGTGATCACAATTCTGTTTCCAAAATTTTCCATAGCATTGAAAAATGGGGAAAAGTTTAAAAAATTCTTTATCAACCTTGAAATAATGAAATTTCAACATCAAGTAGCAACCATTTTCACCAACAATTTGGAAAGCCTACATGCATGCTCAAGAGTGGCTAAAAGTAATTAAAAAGAATTCCCCTCAATTATCCATGCTAAGAATAGAATTCCTAGCATGGATAAAGGTAGGGGAAGTTTAAAAAGGTGCCTTATGACCTTTAAGATGACCAAATTTTGACATTAGATATTAGTAGTTGATGTCAACAGCTTAGGAAGCTTGCATGCACATCTGAAAATAATAAAAAATGATCAAAAATATTTCTTCCTATTTTTCCACATTGATCATGGAAGCCCCAATGTGGGAAAGTATGGGAAGTCCAAGAAATGCCTTTTCAACTTTAAAACAATGAAATTTTGACATCAAGTAGTAGCAGTCATTGCTAGTAATCCTTAAAACATCCATGCATGGTCAAAATTAGTTAAAAATCATCAAAAATATTTTCCCCCATTTTCTCATGTTGAGCATGGAAACCTTAGTATGGAAAAAAGGGGGGAAGCCCAAAAACCACTCATCATTCTTCAACATAGCCAATTGTGATACTAAGCATTGACCATCATTGCCAACAACCTTAGGAGGCTACATGCATGACTAAAAGTCATAATAAAGCACTGAAAAGATTTTCCCCCATATTTTTGTACTAGGCATGGAAGCTCAATCATGGAAAGAGAGGGGAAGTCCAAAACCCACATTAAAATCCTCTAAAATAATCAGTTTTAACTCAAAACCCTAGTCCTCAACCTCGGTAGCCATAAAGGTTAACATGCAAAGATGATTGATGTCAAAATTGGTTAAAAATATATTCCCCCTTATTTTCCACAATGCGATTTCTATCACTAGCTTAGAAGAAATGGGAGAAGCCAAAAAACCACTTAGGGATAGCCCTTGACCTTAATAATCCTAGGAGGCAACATGCACATTCAATTTTGATTCAAATTGGCCCAGATCTAGGATTCTTTCTTCCTCCATGCTAGAGTAACCTTGCTAGCATGAAAACAAGGTGGGGAAGTTGCTTTTACACTTTTGGAATGAATATGACACTCTTAGAAACCAAATATCTTTTCCAAATAAGTTGAGGACCTTATAGCCTTAAGGGTTTTCTTGTTTGACTTTGTCCCAACCTTCAAAAGTCATTACCCCCATTCTTCCACATTGGTGTAACTCCCCTATTCTAGAAATAGAGGGAAAGACCCTTAAATAGCCTTCAAACATGTCCAAAAGCAACTAGAAACTTGTAGCATTGAAATTTTCAGCCCTCAGGGCTTAGAAGCCTATTCAAAGTGCCCTAAAATCACTTTGAATTCATCAAACATGTGTCCTCCCTTTTCTCCATGCTAAAGATATTGTACCCAACGTGAAAGAATGGGGGGCAAGTCATATAAACACTTATTGAAAACCAAAATGGCCTTGAATTTCCTTGGAATGAAGGTTGAGAGATGCACAAGTTCAAGTCTAGGCACTAGCTACTTGTTTGACCATGTTTGACATCATTTACTATTGAATATTGGTTCCCAATGCTAATACCCCTCTTTTCCACGTTGGCCAACATGGAAACAAAGGAGGCAGGCTTCAGAACTTGCTTTTGGCACTTATAGTTCTTAGAGGAGCCTACTTTTGATGGGTCTGACATTGCACTACCTTGGGAAGGTCCTAAGACTTAAATTTTGGACCTTTGAACATCCAAAAATATATTTTCCTTGGTTTGCATACTAAGGATCCATATTTCCATAGCAAGCTTGGCATGGAAGCCTCAAGGCACTTGATTTTTAGGTCTAGATAGCCTAGAAACACTCTTGATTAATGGATAAACTCACCTAATAGCCTTGTAGCCTCCAAAAACAGCCCACTAAGGCCTTAAACTAGAAAAATGTAATCATTTTTGCCTATATTAAGAAACTTTGATCATATATGGCCTATTTTACTTGATTTTTAACTTATTATGCAATGTTTTGACTTATTTTTTGGACTTATATTACCTTATGAACATGGTTGACCTTCTATGGACTCTATATAGCTTTATATGTTCATTTTTTGCTGTATTATAGCTCTATATATCTTTGTTTGACCTTTAAATGATATCAAATACTCAAGTGTTACGTTCATTGACCATCGTTTGACATCATATAACCATGGCCCAATAAGGCCTGAAACTGGCATCATAGTCCACCAAGACTTAAAGTTGCATCATGGCTTACTAAGGACTTAAATTGGTGAAATTATTACCTTTATTAATCATTTGTAGCCTTACCTCTATTATATTTTTTTGAATTGACCTCATATTATTAATGACTTTAGATGGTCTTGACTGCATTAGATTTTCATATGTTTTATGGCATATTAATATTATTTATTTTATTTTATTTAGGTGCCACTTAATATGCTTTTGGTTGATATGAAAGATCAAAGTATGAGTACCTACGGGCAAATTATTTTGCCTTTGTATCTACATGGACCTCATAGTAATATCAAATGGTGTATCAATTGTGATTGCCTAGATTTAAGCCTGAGAGTATTGTAGACCACATAGCCTGAATAGATAAATCTCTAGAATGACCTAAAAACCTAGCCAAAACCCTTGACTTAGAACCAGGAGACATATCTAAAGATTCTTTAGTTGATGTTCCTATCACAACACATAGTGATGAGGAGAAAACCTTTAAATTAAGTTCCACACTAGAGCCTCAATGTACCTAAGACATCTCTAAAGTCTTATGAAATAACTTTAAGTCATTTGTCTAGTTATATGAAGATATGCCAAGCCTAAATGCATGTCTAGTCTAACACAACATTATACTAGATCCTAGCATTATACTAGTTAAGCCAAAGAGTGTGCAAGATTAGACCTGATTTGGCTTTGATAATTTGTGATGAAATCTCAAAGCTCTACCAAGTAGGTTTCATTAGGGATATTGATTATGCAGAAAGGGTATCCAACATATTGGTAGTCCCTAAGAAAAATGGGAGTATTTGTATTTGCATTTATTTTCATGATCTAAATAAAGCCATCATCAAGGATGACTTTTCTTTGCCTAGTATTGATCAACTTATTGATACTATAGCCATGGACCTCTCAATGTTCTAGCCACTAATGTTTTTAGACATCCCAGTTTCTTCACTAGTGAGGGTGAGGAACAACTTGGTAGATTACTAGAAAGGCATTGTTGTAGTGCTAAAATGGCTTAAAATAGGGTATAAAAGAAAAAAATAAAGGTAAGTTCCAATAGCTTGAATTCAAAAGTGCTCAAATAAAGAAAAAATGGCTAAAAATGTAATACTTTATATAATTAGTAAGTGGGGGGTAATTGTGGTTTATCCCTTTACCAAAAATAGAAAGCTAGAAATGTTGGTGTTAGGTCATTGATTTTGTGCTACAAATATCTACCATGATTTCTGATAGATTAACATTGATTGCATGTGTAGCAAGCTACTATTGTAGTGTAGTTAACCATTTATGGCACGTTTTGATACATGAAAGCCATCAAAATCTAGCTACATATTGTAAATAGTAAATAGAATTTTGTGACTATGTTGGCTTCACATCAACTACACTAGTCTTGGAGAACCAGGAAGGAATTTTTGGAATCTTTCAAAAATCTGGTGACTATGCTAGCCATGTAAAGACTGCTAGAAATCCATGATGACTATGCTAGCCCTGCTGCCACCACTAGAAAATTATCATGAATATGCATGCCATTACTATGAAAATTAAAAATCCAACAACTTCAATGTTGGCCTTGTAGCTCTTACATTGGCATTTAGTGCAACTAAGCAAAAGATTCTCTGGAAATGAAAAACCCAATACCACCAATATTGGTTGTAGGTGGTTCCAGCATAGTTGAGGCTATACCCCCATAAAACCTATGAAAATTCCAAATTTGGCAATCCCTAAGGCATTTTTAGCCTTTCCAAGCTTAAATATAGACATGACATTATTTTTTCCATTGGTATAGTGTGGTAGTAGCAACTTATGAGGTATTTTTTACTCACAAAAAGTTAAAGTATGCAAGATTATAGCTTAAGGGATACAAAACTAACATTTTAAACAAAATATTATCTAAATTTGGATGATGAAGATTAAATGTTATAACATGCATTTTTTAGATGTTTTTTCATGATAGTTAGCATCTTGTTTCAATCTATAATGGTGAGGACAAAACCCTAAAATCATGATTCTCAATAAAAGCTTAGATTGCTTGAAACATTACTAAATCCCTAGAAGGAAACATCAAATCCTTTAGATGGATTTTAATACATTCAATATTAACTTATTTATTGCTAGTATTTTCTATTCTTTTGTTTATAGATTTAAACATTCACATGGTATTGACAACTCTAGTAGCCCATGGCAAGCATGCCTAATGATCTCATATCTCACTTTGGTACCTTAAAGAAATGCAAACATTGTAGGAATCTTTAAAGCAAGAATTAGAGTTCTTAAGCTCTATCAATGGTAACCAATGATGGTTATTATTTAGAGCTCCAATCATTTTCTTCTTGTCTTGAATTCCCATGTACCAAAAATATGGTAGAATCTAAGGGTTTGATCAAGGGAATGATTGTAGCTCGTGACCAAGGAATAAAATGCTTAATGATCAAAGATTATTTACAACTTGTGGTTAACCAAGTAACCAAGGTTTACACATGTAAAGACAAACATTTGCAACCTTACTATAACCTAGGAAAGAAACTGATACAAAAATTTATAGACATTGATGTCCAACATGTACCTTGAACCAAGAAAATGCTAACTGATGTTATCACAATGTTAGCCTTCAATGTGATGCAAGATTTTTTTAGCAAGTTGCCCACCTTAACTATGGACTATGCTACTCCAATCACACAAGACACTGAACACAACTCCATAGTCATAGTTCATAGTAATCCTACAAAGGAGTGGTATGATGATATCAAGTTTTACCTTCTACATGATGAACCTTCACAAGGATTGACTAATGCTCAAAAGGATGTTATAGGTAAATGATCAAAATAGTATGTCATAGTAGGAAATAAGATATTTTGTCGATGGTCCTATGATGACATATTATTAATGTGCTTACATAAAGCTAAAGCTTGCACAATCCTAGAGTAAGTTCATAAGGGTGTATGTGGGAGAGAAATAGGACCTAGAGCCATGACTTCTAAGATTATATAGTTAGGCTATTATTGGCCCTATTTATGGTTTTGAAGCTATTTTTCCTCTTGAATTACATGTGCCATCACTCTGAGTAGACCTATCAAACTTCATCAGTGATGAATAGAATAAGAAGTTGCACACCATGGATCTAGACTTAGTGGAAGATCAATGGATGTGAATGCTTACTCACATTGGACAATACTAGAAATGGAAAAAATATCAACACCATCATAACTTGAACAAGCACAAGATCATGGTTCTTAAAGCTACCTATTGAAACACCACCAAATTTGGGCCATCATGTTTCAACTAAAAATTTGTCTGTATTAATACAAGGGAAATTTTCTCTAAGTTTTGGGCCTATGCTCTCCACTGCTGGCACTATGCTCCAAAGTGTAGTCAGCGTAGTTTGCACCACAAGACTAGATTTGTAAGATTTTTTGAAGTGTTATTAACAATTGCAAATTTTTTCTAAGTGCCAAGAATATGCTCTCCACTATTAGGAGTACGTTGTAGAGTGTAGTCAGTATGGTTAGCACACAAATGGCCAATTTTGAAATTTTTTTGAAGTGTCAAGCCCATGGTTCCAAGGCATGTTTGGCATGGAAGAAATAGTTTGAAAAATTTTCTAACTTTTGGGACTATGCTTTGTACTATGCTCTAGAGAATAGTCAACATCAAGGCCTAGTTTTTTGTAGATTTCCCCTATCTGTTATGACTACACTTGAGAGCTTAGTTGAGTGTAGTCAACTGGAAGCTTGATTTTTTAAAATTTTTCTAACTTTTGAGACTATGCTCCAAAGTGTAATCGAGTGTAGTCATGTAGAACAGCCTCCAAATGCCTTCAAAATATAGCATTGGCATCCACATCAGTTTTAACACTCCTCCAGCAAGCAAGATCAACAACTTTCATTTCTTTTTCATCCCCCATTTATCCCAAAATTGTACCTATGCTCAACACCACTTGAGAAAGTGGACAACGTAATCCTAGAGCATAGTTTCCAAACTTGCACCATTTTGCATTTTTTAGGTACATTGTGGTCTTCTTAGCACTTTCACATATAGTTAGGTAGCATAGTCATAGTCTGGTAGTCTTGAAGGGTCCATTGGAGCAGAAAAGAAAAACATCATTTGGTTTAGTGGAGAGCATAGTTGGATGTAGTGTAGTCCCAACTACCCCACTACCACCTAGCACTTGATCCACAATTCACACCAATCGTAACCCTATGAATACCCTAGTGTTTTAAGTTTTAGGGATTTGTAGGCATTTGAACATTTTGGATATTTTGGCATTCTCAAAGCACATTTAGCATCTAAGCAAAGCAAGGCATTCCCACACCAGCGCACACCACTGCAGACCACAACACATCATAGCGGACAACCTGGTGGGCACAAAATTCATGGTGGATGTTAGTTTTCATACCCCAAACACCTTGAGACTATGAATATGCTACCTACTATGCTTATTTTTACACTGTATACTTCCTCATCCTTCTTGCAGTTAGCTATGATCTCCTTGTTTGGGGTGGTGTGACTCTCTCTATCTCTCTCCTCCCATGCATCTTTTAGCATTTTATTCACATTTTGACATTTACTTGGAATTTTTTCTATTTTTTCATATATTTGAGTGTTGACATCTTTGTTTTTAGGGAAAACCCCTTGACTATGCTCACCTCCATTGACATCATTGATGCTACAAACATTGTGCAAGCACTTAACAATGTTACTGCATTGCATTTAGTAACTTCCATTTTGATTAACAAGACATTTCTAGGCACCCCATCTTTGCCTCTAGCTATCCCTCACATGGATGTGGTGTCAAATCTATGCACCCACAAACCTCTTGGTGTTCCCATTCAAGCCTATGATGTCTTCAATTTCTATAGTTTTCTAACACTAGAAGGAGGGCTAGAGCCATTTTCTTCTTTGGTTGTTGTCTTGTGTGCTCTCTTAACCATTGTTGCTATTTCTGGGCTAGCATAGACCTAACACTCCTATGTACTTGGCTAGTGTAGTAGCTAGATCTTAGGCTAGTGTAGGCATCATCTACAAATTGGCTGGTGTAGATTGTACCCCATTGTTGGTTGCACTGGAATCCCATGTAGCAACCCCAAAGCATACATCCAACACTTAGCTAAATTCTTTGTGCTCAAGAGAGCATAGTTGGCTTGTACTGTAGAGATCATAATTGGCTATTAGTGTAGTAAGTGTAGTCCCCATGTTAGCCATTTTCAATAGCTTCTGTAGTTAGCCATTTTCATAATTTTATACTTAGCCATTTTTTTTCACTTTTCATACTTAGTAGTTTTCCTACAATTTCCATACTTAGCCATATTTTTGTAGTTTTAATACTTATCCATTTTTTTAGAAAATTTTCAAAGTTAGCCATTTTCCTCCTCTTACACTATGAACTTTGAGCAACCTTCAATGTTAGTTCCAAATACACTTTCTATCTTGCCTACACAAGGATAAAATCAACCACTTTTCTAGTCTTGCCTTGAGCCAAGGTAGTTCCTTAGGCTACACCACCAAGAACCTAAGTACACAATGCTCAATAATGAGTAGTATAACTTCATTTGCCTAAAGCTCTAGGTAGGTCTATTTGTAGACTACCAAAACATAAAGGCCAAATGAAGTTATGAGCTCATTCACTAAAATGGATTGGAGTACTTCCCCTCTACTATTAATTTCATCCCACTCACCAAACCTTATCAGTGGATGCTTACCCAACTCATCTAGGCTACTGAGAATGATGTAGGAACTTACTATGAGGAGCCCTTGCAAGAAGAGTAGGCTGCATTTGAGGCTTTTTTAAAGCATGAGGACTCATTCCATACCTCCTTCTAGTGGACAACCTATGCTTTTATTCCTCCATAGTCCCATCCATCTATCTTCTTAGAGGTAATGATAATCCTAGTGTCACCTCCTAGGTAAACGCCTATGGTGGTGATCCACCAAACCTTGCACATGTGCTAGGATGTAGTAACTCCCTTCAATGTACACTTCGTGGTGTAGTCGTAGCCTATTCAATCTTCCCCACCTCATACCTATTTCATTAGCATCCTCCATAGTAGCCCAAACCACTAGCTCGTGGTGGGATCCAATCACCATGTCCATGGCATAGCCTATGCAACAAATATCCTCTATGGCCCCACAACCTACAACTAGGTCATGGGTTGCACAAATAACACAGTAGAAAGCATGACTGACATAGCCCATAGCAACATCCCTGAGCTTGGATCAAGTGTTCTAGATCATCAAAACCCTAATAGAGGAGGTCAAGTGGCTTAAGGCTACCTCCTCTAAAATGGTCCATGTGATGGACTTCTACTAGGATGATCTAATCAGTCCTACAATTCCACCACTGACATTACCCATTGGGGTTTCACTTCCCTAATTAACTAAATAAAATGATTAAGGGAATCCCAATGCCCAACTTGTAACATTTTGGTCCAAGTGTCTTTTACTACAAGCATGACCAGATGTTATCATATGTGTGTTCATCATGTCTCTAACTAGTAAGGCTTGGTACCATGCACTATCCAAGATCTCCTCGGCTAGTTTGTTACAAACTTCAAGTATAACTTGAAGCCAAATGTGATCCTAGACTAGCTTATGCAAATTAAGTAGGGCCACTTAGAGCCTGCGTAAAATTCATTCAATGCTGAAGTACATTTCTCAATGAAATTCATCAGCCCAATGCTAAAACACACCTATTAGCAATCTTTAAGGGTGTAATGAATGACCTTATTAAGTTAAATTTATATTATCTAGCCATGCAATCCTTGAGCCAAGAATTCGCTCAAACTAAGACCATTTAGGATGTAGTGAAAGCTAGCAAGGACTTGACCTACATGGCCTATAAGAACCTCCATGCCAAGAAGTACAAGGAAAAGGGAAAACAAAACACAATAGCGATAATGGTCCACCAAAGCTGGTCCCCTTGTCGACAATCCCTATGGCTAGATCAAACAAGAAGGCCACTAGAAGCAACTAGCAACTAGGTACTAAGGCTTCTAGGTAAGCAAGCCAAGCCAAGAACAAATCTCCTTCATAAAAGATTCATCTCTTGGATCACATGGAGGAGGTGAAGGCCAAAAAAATGGTAGATAGCGACGAAGACTTCTTAGTTGCATTGGCCCAAGTGAAATAGGATATAAGACAAAAGAACACAATTGTAAGCATGTATGACCTAATCATGACCTTCTCCACCTATCACAAAGCACTGGTTCACATGTTCACCTTCATTCCTATTATAGAGGACATCCCAGTAGATGAACAATCCATTCATGTTGTGATGCTACTTCTTGCACTACAAGAATTGAGTTCAACCTGATCTTAGGTAGGCTTTGGCTAGCTTAGCTATAGGCCATCTCTTCTCTCATCCACAAAAGTCCACCTTCCATACAAAGGTGGTAAGGTTATCATTTATAATGATAATGCAACCTATTTGGTAATAAACAATATAGACATAAAACAAGGGTCAGAGGTGGAGTTCCCTGATGATGTGCATCTTGTAAAGGACAAGGGTGAAGCATGTGAGGGAAAACAACCTGAGGAGTCGAAAGAAACTAAAGACCTCCTAGAGGATGCTTTATGGGCTAAATTTCCCTTCAATATAGTGGAAGAAGTCTTGGTAGGCTAGCAACTTTTTTCATAAAGGAGGGAAAAGTAGGCCTAGTTGGTATGGAAACCAATGTTAGTTTAGTAGCAAAAAATATGGTAGCAAAACTTAAATGGTTATTAAGGCTTCCTTGCTAAGATTTTTGGTATAGGAGGGTAAAGGCAACATTGGATACCTAGGGAGCTTTTTCTTAAAAATAAGGAAATTACTTTCAACTTACAATAAAAGTAGGTTTGGTCATTAAATTGGTAACAAACCTCATCAATGCTAGCCTTCCAACTACTTCCACATTGGGTATGGAAAAGGGGGGAAAGAAGGGGGGTGAGATGATGGGAATCTCACACCTCCTACTTCAACATTAATGAGGGGAAGGCTAAAAAAAAAATTGAAAAGTTGGTGTTTTTCGATGATAACTAGTTTTAGCTAGTTACCAATTTTCTTAGCTTAGATAAATGGTGGGGAAGCCAACTTACATAAGAGTAGAACCACCTACTTTAGAAACTAGAGAATAGTAAAAAGTTAAAATAGGGGGTAGAGATATCAATGTTGGCTTTAGGTTGTAAAAATCATAGAAAATGCTATGAAAAGCTAAAACCCAACCACCTACAACTTCCACACTATAATTTTGGTCATAGGAGGGGGAAAGATCAACATTGATTCTTCAAAGGTTTTGGTTACAAAAGTCAAGGAAAAGATAAGAAATGGCAAAAAAATAATAGATCTAGTCATGAAATTTAGGCATAGGTCTCCTTTTAGTGCTAATAAAAACTATTGTAATCGAAAACCTTAGTTGCTGAAAAATCCAAGGCTCCTTGGTGCAGTAATTTCCCAACCTTGAATCCTTATGGCCTCCATGAGAAAAATCGGATTCACCGTACCATAACCAATTTGATAGATCAACCAAGGACATATGAAATGCAAAACATGGAAATAAAAGGAAATGGAATGCAAAACTGATAATAGATTTGAAATAATGCATAGATGATAAACAAATATATTTTGTACACAAAACCCAAAACTTAATACTTTATTGAGAAAGAAAATAAAAAATAAGTTTAAGAAATGTATACAAATGGTTCCTGAGTGGGTAGAAAAAAGGGGTTTACTAGTGTAGGAGTCAAAGCCTATTGAAGCCAATGGGATCTACTCCATGATCAAGGTACTGTACTGACCTAAATTGTCGATGTAAGGCTAGAAGGTAAACAAACACCAAGAGATCGTTGGGCATGCACAGCTGACACTATCTTCACTTGAGGGCAAGTTGGAAAAGGGAATGAATGCAGAGTTCCTTGGATGGTTTTCACACAAATCAACTAAGGACTTCCCCAAGCGTAAGCTACGACTAGCACTGGGGTTATCGTAGATGGTGTAAATGGGATGTAAACGGAATGCAAACAACGATAAAAAATGTAAAAAGAGTGTACTGAATTATAAATAAAGTGTAAATAGAGCTATATTGCAAAAAAAATGTAAATAGAAATGAACAATGTAAATGGAAGGAAATGAACTGTATTGTATTTTTTAATAAAAAAGGTATGCACTGGTCAAAGTGTAGCTACACATGTGGATGGTAGGGCAAGCACTAAGCCCCAAGATGATGTCTGAAGTGATGTGATGAATGTAAGAAATTCTTGGATGCCAATAGTCAGGTGTGTCGAGGGCCCAAAGATTATAGGTTCTGTACTTTCTTAGAATCGCCAATGTCTCCAATTGCCATGCCAATTTTTTTTCCTCCTAGTTTATGTGAATTGATAGGCTATTTATAGGGTTGGGCCGTGCTCGGGCACGAAATCTAAGAATGGAATCAATGGCTGTGAGATGAGAGGAAAGAAGATCTAGCGACATGTATCACATGGATACTTGACACAGATTGGATGTGTGCTGGATAGTTGGCATGAGTTGGATGTGTGTTGGATAGTTGCATTCTTTGACTAGGTTCAATGTATCTATGTTCGATAGTTGTGCATGAGTTGGATGTGTGTTGGCAAGTTACGTTCTTGACTATGTACATTGAATTTTAAAATTTATGGGTTATTCAAACCCATGAAAGTACATTTAATTTAGACCATGAGAACTTGACATGCCCACAAATAGGGATTTATAATGGAATATACAACAAGAGAAATTTCACTGCCCAGCGTGACCTGCAGTGTGACCTACAATGTGATCTCCAAAACATACAATTTCGAGCTAAAATCTGAAATTTTGGAAGGCTGGGACCCATAGTTATCAATAGTGGACCCCAAGGATGACTTACACCCTTGAAATCAAGTCATTTTGGCTCATTTTTGGGGCTCTAAATGTTGGTGACGCTGAACTTTACGTTGTGCAATGTCTGAAAAAGTAACCCACGTCACCAAGTCAAAATGGCATATTTGAGGCCCAAATCTTGATTTTTTGGATGCTTGGAGTTGTTGGGGACCTTGGTGAAGGTCATGGGGGGTTGTTATACTCGATTTCGGCTTGTTTTGACTCAATTTCGGGGCTCCAAAAGTTGGTGACGCTGATCCTTACATTATGTAGCATCTGAAAAAGTAACCAAAGTGTACTTAGCCAAAACCAAACATTTTGAACCCAAAAATTTTAATTTTGTATGCTAGAAGTTGGTGTAGTTGCCTTTGGGCCCTGGGGGACCTTTCTTGTTGAGTCATGGTCATTGGGGGCTATTTTGGAGGCCTCCAAGTTTGGTCACACTGTACTCATGTTGGGCAACAGCATGACTTAGCTTCATTCTTGTCTAAAAGTGTTAGGCCAAAATTAGTGGTGTTTCATTGGTCCCTCTTTGTTGATGTCTGGAGGAATATACTCAAGAGGCATCAACAAAGAAGTGCAAAACACCATGAGCAACAAAGCATCAAACATTAACCATTGGCCCTTGGCTAGGTGTCATCACACCATTTTCAAAAGTACATGGGATTGAGGGAATGTGGTTCAAGATTTAAGGGAATCAGTTGTAACCACGGAAGCTAGGAGGTTAAGGGCTATGATTTCTATTGAGATTGTGGAAGAGAAGTGCTCTCATTGGAATGAGCTATATTTTGGTCCTTGTCCATAGCCAATGTTCAGCAGAATTGGAGCCAAGACATAGGAAGTGCATTCTTTGGAGAAACGGGACTCTTATAGAGTGTTTACGAGGCCTGTTGTAAATAGCCAAAGCCACACGATGATGTGCAACATGGTCTCTTTGAGACACAGGTGTAACTATTTTTCAAGACAATTGTCTTCTCGCCTGGGGCTTGTATGAGAATGGCCAATAGTATTTTGTTTATGATGTCAACAGGGTCATGAAGACATTTTGTATGCATTTTTCTCTTTGAACTTTTTTTCTTATATTTTTTATTTTGTTTTATTTTTTCTTTATTTTTGGTCTTTTTGAAAGAGATTTCTTTTTGTTCCATGCTTTTGTATGATCACTTGCATTCTGCATCATGTACTTTATATTGTGTTTTACGTCGCAACTGCTTAGAGAGCTACAATGTGCAACAGTGTATCAAGAGTTTTGGGATGAGTGGAACGTATCAAGGGGGATGTAATTGAATAGGATAAGGAAGCATGATGGGGAATAGGGAATGTATCAGGAGTTGGGAATGTACTTATGAACTGATTAATTAACCCAGTCGAGTGCATTAGGAAAAACATGATACCTTATCCTCATGATGAAGTGCATCTATGCACGAATGCCTCAGAATTGTCATCCTGCAAACACAACTCCCAGAAGACAAGAAAATCACAAATGAAATAGTTAGCTAAACACTTTAAACAAGGAGATTGAGTTACCACGTGCAATTTTCAAAGCAAACAGAATCATGAACAGCATCAGTTTCATTAAGGCCCATGAGATGAATTATACAACAAGTCTTTGTGAAACATGAATAGCTAATTGCAGTGACACATATTTTCAAATTTTTCCTAGTCACTGATGATGTCACCAATTTATATTCTTAGTGGACTATTGTGGGTTAGTTTCATGTCATAACCCCTTGGACGATGCCAATTTAGTGTCATGGCGGACGGTGCATTGCTAGTTTATAGTCATAGCAGACTGTGAAGAGGCAAACTAGTTTATAGTCTTAGTGGACTCTAGATACTAGTTTCATGTCATGGCAGATGGATGTAGTAGTTTAGTGTCATACCGGATAGAATTCTGTGGTATCAATTTTAAGTCATGATCCAAGACTACTCTGTGGTATCAGTTTTAAGTCATGATGCCAGGACTATTTTGTGCCAATTTATAGTCGTAGCGGACCGATGGTTACCTTGCTTATGTAAAGTGTGATGTTGCATGCATGGTCATGCTATGTGCCTGCGAGATCCTGCAAAAATCAACTAGGAAGAAAACAAAATCAAGCGACACTTGTCATACATAGAGTTGGAATGTATGAATGAAAGAAAAGCAATGCAAAAAAGGTGAGAGTTTTAGGCCGTTTCGGGCCGTAAGCTAGTTTAAGACCTTTTCAGGCCATGTGTTTTTGTAGTTTTATGTTTTTCAAATGCACTATGTGAACTAAGTTGAAAAATTTGTAAATAAAGCAAAACGCATGATCTATGTGAGAAAGCAAAATGTGAATGCATAGGCTAGTGCAATGTAAACAAAAGTCAAAAAATGCATGTCAGAGGGGTAGGCAGAAGGTAGGCAAGCATTAAGCACATTTTCAGCCAAGGGGGAGTCTTGGTCATGTAGCTACTTCTTAACTAGGAATGGATTAGGGAGCATGCAAGGTTTAGGGTCCTCTGGGTGGTTGTTGGCTTCAACCACTTGTTTGGGTGTGTTAGCCTTAAGGGTTGCGTTGGTTGTCATAGGTGTATCATTAAGAAACTCTTCTTCTAAAACTTGCACCATGTCTATGTCATGGATAGTCTAAGAGGAAACGTTATCACCATGGATGATAACTTGACCACCTTCGTATGGAAGGTGGATTTCTTGGTGGGTGGGAGAGGAGATGGCCCTTAGTTGAGCTAGCCAAGGCCTGCCTAAAATCATGTTGAAACCTAGCATCTCCTCTATGACAGTGAAATCTGCACTAGTGGGGAATTTCTCTCCTACTACAAAGGCTAAGTTGATTGTACCCTTGACCCTGACATGTGATCCATTGAAGGATTTTAGATATGTGGTTTTGGTTGGCCTGATTGCATCTGCCAGACCTAGCTTATCGATGATAGAGTACAAGACTACATTCATTGCTGGACCATCGTCAACATGCACTCTACAGATGATGCACTTCCCAACATGAATGCTAATGGATAGTGGAGCTATCGTGACTTCCCCTCGTTTGGGGTTGACTTTAATTGCATCATCGCGAAAGGCTAAGGTATTTGAACCCAATTCGTGTGGTGTCCATTGTGAAATCGTTGCACGGATGGATTCTTCGTTTGCAGGGATGTCCTCTGTAGTAGGAATGGATGCTAACGTTTAAGCCAAGGCTTTGCGGTGAGTGGCTGAAGTCATGACCAAGTCATATAGACTCATTGTTATGTTCTTCTATTTTAGCACTTGTTTTACTTTGGCTAGTGCAGCTACGAAGTCTGTGTTATTGGTCGTTGTGTTGGCTTTGACTTCCTCCATGAAGCTTGAGAGATAGACCTCTCAGGAGGGGGACTTAGGCTTGGTTTTCTTAGGGGTAGGGGCCCTAGTGTTCAGTTTTTGTTTGCAAGTTGTGGCCTTTATTTTGGCCATGGGAGTTGAGAGGTGCTCATTTGTCCTCTTGCGTTCCCATTTGGTTGGCCTACCCAAGTTGCTAGTGGGGTCAACCCTTGAATGAGGAGGGATCAAGATGTTGCCCAATATTGGGCTTCGGGTAGGTGAGGGGCCATCACGTTGTGGTACCTTGATGATGAAAGGTTTCTTAGTGGTTTTTGTTGTAGCGTCATGTCAGTTTAAAATCTTAGTGGATGAACATTGTGGAGTCTTGACCATAAATGGTGTTGTGGATTCTTGGGGTGGCCCCTTGATAACAAAGGGAGGCCTCTTATTTGTGGAGGTTGGGGGAATCCTTACCTTACTAGGAGGCACATGGATCACAAAAGGTTTTTGCATAGGTTTGGGCTTACCACCTATGCTAATTGAGTTTATGAAATAGGAGGAATCATCTGTGTTGGATTCACTTGTTGTGTCAATCACTAGTTGGCCTTATTTTATCATTCCCTATAGGTCATCTTGCAAGGCATGACAATTGTCTATACTATGACCAGCCATTTGATGGTAATGGTAGTATTGGTCCAGTTCAAAATGTTGTGGGACTGTGGGCTCATTTGGTACTGCTAAGGTGGGGTTACTTAGTAGCTCACAGTACCTGTCATGTTTTTGGCGGGTAATCTCTGATACATGTTTGTGTTGGATTTTCCTAGCTTTCAAGAGTTGCTCTAATAGTTGAGAGGGTTACATCGGTAGTGGTGTATACTTTGAGCCATCCTTGCATTGAAAGTTGGGCCTTGGGGTGGCCCCTACCAATCTAGGTGAGTTGGTACCAAAGTTGGTAGCTTTGTTAGTTGGTGCTTTATGTTTTTTAGCTTTTGTGATTGCGGCTACTGTTGCCTTAGTTGTGTTTTTCTTGTGAGTATGTTGATTTTTGTAGGCCACATAAGCTAGGTCATTGCTTGATTGTGCTGCCTCTTCTATGTCTTTAATTTGTACAAATGCCTAACTCAAAGTACAAGGTTTTAGATAATAGAGCTTTGATTTAATGAAGTCATTTGCGGTTGCCTTAAGGATGGTAAGCAGATACATTTCAGGAATAGGTTCATGAAGTTCATTCAGGGCTACACTCCATCTTTGGATAAATTTCTGTGCTAGATCTAAAGGCACTTTAATTTGAATCAAGCTATCTAATGTGGCTTCGGGTTTCAAATTGTATTTGAAATGGATGATAAACTAGTGTAAAAAATATTTCAAAGAAGATATAGAGCTACAGGGTAAGGCTCGGTATCAGTCTAAGGCTCTTCCTATAAAGGACATAGCAAACACATGCAAAATTACATGGGGCCATGCCTAAAGCAAAAGACTTTTAGTTCGGAATGTCACTAGGTGGGCATTTGGGTCTCCCTCTCCATTGTACTTGGTCAGTTAAGGTAATGAGACTCCTTTTATCAAGGTTAAGGGTGGAACTAAGGGGTCAATCAGGTCATTTTGATAGAAATCTAGTACTTTGACTTCCTCATTGTTCAAAGTTTTAAGGCATTTTAATTCCTTCCACTTGTGAGTGCATCATTTTTTGTGTGTTTGCCCATTCTTGGGCAGTAGGAAAACTAGTGGATTGCATAGCTTATGGATGATAATGGTTTAATTGTTGCATTGGAAAGGGAGGTTGTTGGATTGATATTGGTTGTGGTGAGATGGTATTCTAGACTGAGACTACAGCTGGTGGAACCCACTACTCGACCACAGGTTGTGAAGTAACACTATGAACGTGGTGGGTTGGGGTAATCAATGGTTCCCCATGAATCTACACCTGGGGTATGTAATGGGTGGATGTGGAAGCTGGTATGACTGATGGCATTCCAATTACTTGAGGTTGGAAGATCGACCCTGCATTAGCTTGGGGAGGGAGTTTTTGGGATTGTATTTGTGGAGGAATGATGGAAGTGAATGTATTAGAGTGAATGTTATTGAGCAAGATAGAAATGGAATGGGGAACAAGTGCTTGAGTGTTTGCAGATGAAGGAGGAAACAAATTTTCTTCCAGGAAAGGATGGAATAATGGGTTTGTGTGGGCATGGGGGCTAACTGTATGGTATGATTCTCCATGTTCAGATTAGGCTGCAAAGTCATCTTCTTCATCTTGAGGCTCTATGGGATGTAGCTATAAGGCTTAACTTCTAGCCATAAGAAGTTGGGATATGAGTCTATGATGGTGTTCAAAGAGTGGGATTATGTCAAATCTTGAAGGGATGAACTCATGACCTCCTTTGTGGACAAGTTCATAGTCTCGTTTTGCTTCCCTTTGCACACAATCGATAGGCAAGTTGGCTGGGATTTTTACACAAATGAAGTTATATTTTTTAGGGCTTAGTGTGGCTCTCTTTGGTTGGATTGTGGTATCAAACATGTTAGGCATTGATGGAGAAGGTTGATCTGGATTCATATTCACAAATTGGGTTGTGAAAGTTGCTATTTGTAGAAAATGGCTAACTTTGAAAATGAAAAAATAAATAAATAAATAAATGACTAAATCTTCTAGCAGCAGGAAAATGGATAAGTGTAAAAATGAAAGAAAAAAATGCTAAGTATGAAAATGTAGGGAAAAAAACTGCTAAGTGTGAAAACTGCTAAAAATGGTCAACTCTAGCACTACACTCGCTACGCTGGAGCTTGCTATGCTCTGAGAACTTGTTATGCTCTCTAGAACATCCAAAGTTTTGACTAAGTGCTAATCAAAAATGTAGATAGAAATGGTTCAGTCCCTCGTTCTAGCGCTAAAAATTGTACTGGCCTAAATTATCGGTGTAAGGCTAGAAGGTAAACAAACACTGAGAGATCGTTGGACATGCACAGCTAACCCTACCTTCACTTGAGGGCAATCTGGAAAAGGGAATGAAGGTAGAGTGCCTTGGATGGTTTTCATACAAATCAACCAAGGACTTCGCCAAGCGTAAGCTATGGCTAGCGCTGGGGTTATCGTAAACGATGTAAACGAGATGTAAACGGAATGCAAACAGTGACACAAAATGTAAACAGAGCTATATTACAAAAAAAATGTAAATTAAATTGAACAATGTAAATGGAAGACAATGAAATGTATTTTATTTTTTAATAAAAAAGGTATGCACCAATCAATGTGTAGCTGCACGTGTGGATGGAAGGTCAAGCACTAAGCCCCAGGATGATGTCTAAAGTGATTTGATGAATTTGAGAAATGCTTGGATGCCAACAGTCAGGTGTGCCGAGTGTTCAAAGATTATAGGTTCTATACTTTCTCAGAATCGCCAATGTCTCTAATTGGACCCCAATTTTTTTTCTCCCAGTTTATGTGAATTGACAGGGTATTTATAGGGTTGAGCTAGGCTTGGGCACCAAATCCAAGAATGGAATCAATGGCTGTGAGATGAGAGGAAAGAAGATCTAGCGACATGTGTCCCATGGATAGTTGGCATGGTTTGGATGCGTGCTGGATAGTTGGCACGAGTTGGATGTGTGTTTGATAGTTGCATTCTTTGACCAAGTTCAATGTATCCATGTTCGATAGTTGTGCACGAGTTGGATGTGTGTTGGCAAGCTACATTCTTGACCAGGTACATTTCATTTTATAATTTATGAGTTATTCAAGCCCATGAAAGTACATTTAATTAGACCATGAGGGCTTGACATGCCCACAAATGGGGATTTATAATGAAATGTACAACAAGAGAAATTTGACTGCCCAGCATGACTTGCAGTGTGACTTGCAATGTGACCTCCAAAACTTGTAATTTTGAGCTAAAATCTGGAATTTCTGAAGGCTGGTACCCATAGTTATCAATAGTGGACCCCAAGGATGACTTCCACCCTTAAAATCAAGTCATTTTGGCTCAGTTTTGGGGCTCTAAAAGTTGGTGACGTTGATCTTTACGTCGTGCAATGTCTGAAAAAGAAACCCCAGCATCACCAAGTCAAAATGGCATATTTGAGGCCCAAATCTTGATTTTCTAGAGGCTTGGAGTTGCTAGGGACCTTGGTGAAGGCCATGGGGGGTCCTTGTGCTCGATTTCGGCCTATTTTAACTCAATTTTGGGGCTCCAAAAGTTGGTGACGCTGATCCTTACGCTGTTTAGCATCTGAAAAAGTAACCAAAGTGTACTTAGCCAAAACCAAATATTTTGAACATAAAAATTTTGATTCTAGATGCTAGAATTTGGTGCACTCACCTATGGGCCACAAGGGGACCTTGCTTGTTGAATCATGGGCCATCGGGGGCTGTTTCAGAGGCCTCCAAGTTTGGTCACATTGTACTCATGTTGGGCAGCAGCATGACTTAGCTTGATTCTTGTTCTAAAGTGCTAGGCCAAAATTATTGGTGTTTCAAGTACTAAGTGACTCTTGATGTTATTGAACCTTCGTCAATTATTGAAACCTCATATCTACAAGTTGGATCACTACTGGAGCGTTAGAAGTGTGAAAAATTTGGATATTAGTTTGCTCCATGCTGGGGTTTAGGAATCCCAGAAGTATAGTGTTGATACCAAAAATTCACAAATCTTATGGTGATTATGCTTCCACTATGGGATTCAAGAAGATATAAACATGGGAGATTGAAATAACCCTTGAGTTCTTGAAAATTTCCTAAGTGTGGAATTGTGAAAAAATGGTTGAACTTCACTAAGAATATGCTTAATAGTGTAAAGTATTGAATCTTATAAAAAATGTTGAACCTATAAATGGTGTTGGATACTAGCTTTTATAGGTTCTTTGATCCATGAATGGGACTACAAAATGGCTATGATTTGGTAATAAAGATGGCTATAGATTTGCTATCAAATTCAAGTGAGATGGATGTTCAAATTTGGAGGGTTACTATACATAGTAACTACTTCTACCATGACCATTCTATTTACTATAAATAGTAACCAAGGCACACCTTCCACACTAGAGATGAATCTTCTATGCTAACAACTCCACCATGCTTGTTGAAGAGGTTCGTCAACATTGAAGTGTATGAATTTATGAATCTTGGCTTTTATGACTTCCACGCTAGGGGATGTAATTTTCCACATTTGGGTTGAAGATATCACACTGGGGGAAATCTTCCATGCTAAGGAAAAAGGTTTCCAGGCTATGCATATGGTCTCCATGTTGAAGAAAGAAAGTTTCTAAAACCCCCACCCTTCCACACTGAGGGTAGGTAAGATCTACCCCCTTACATGTGTCTCCAACGTAGAAAAATGTATACCCCACATAAAACCCATCAAATTTTCTTTTTAGGCATTCCAAAAGGTATTTTTGACCCCCCAAGTCTAGATATAGACACTAGCTAACTTTTTTCACTTGGGAAATAAGGCTTTGATCACTTATGAAGCATTTTTCAGCCCAAAAAGCATAAAGTATATGAAATTGCCCATTGTCAGTTACAATTTTCACATCTACAATGAAGTTTTTCCTAAGGTTTCATGGGGTGATAATTACATGTTGAAGATTAGCTATAACATGAAAATTTTTATTGTCTTTTAGATGCATAACCAAATGGAGATTTGTGTATTTTGGGTGTTAACAATACACTTTTGGGATTTCCAAACCCTAGCATGGAGTAATTGGGCATCCAAAGTTTTCACTTTTCTCACCCCCCAGCAATGATCCAACTTGGAGATCTAAGGTTGCAGTAGTTGAGAAAGGTTTGATAACATTAGGAGTGTATTAGCACCTAGATTTTTCAGCAAATCACATCAACTTCAACAATCTTTGATGTCTTGCATAAGTGAATCCCTTTTCTACTTATCCAAGCACTATTTGTACATATTTCTCTAACTTACTCTTTATTATTTCTCAATAAATTTTTAAGTTTTGAGCTTTGCGTTCAAACAAATATATTTTCTATGCATTATTTAGATCTATTTATATTTTGTTTTTTTTCATTTCATAAGTCCCTAGATGATCTTTTAGATGAGCTTTGTTGTTTTCTTCAAGAGGCCCTAGGGATTTAGGGTTTGGAAACTACTACATTGAGGATCTCTTGTTTCTTCCAATGACCAAGATTTTCAATAGCAATAGTTTTTTTTGACCCAAATTATGTGACCAAATCTATTCTTCCCATTGGCATTTTCATGATTTTCCTTGATTTCTGCAATAAAAAATTTTGAAGAATCAAGGTTGATCTTTCCTCCCTTGTGACCAAAACTATAGAGTGGAAGTTGTAGGTGGTTTGGTTTTGGCTTTTCACAACACTTGCTATAAATTTTATAGCCCAAAACTAGCATTTATATCTCTTTCCTTCTATTACTTATTTCTTTCTACTACCAATATTTTATTATCTAGTTTCTAAAGTGGGTGGTTCAACTCTTCTGTAAGTTGGCTTTCACCCAACTTTTTCAAGCTTAGAAAATTGGTAGCTAGGTAAACATTAGTTTTAGTGGAAAAGCACCAACTTTCCAATTTGGTTCTTAGCCTTCCCCTCATCAATGTTGAGATAGGAGGTGTGAGATTCCCATAATCTCATCCCCCATCACACCCCCCCCCCCCCCCCCCCCCCCCCCCCCC
>MNCI01020044.1:1872867-2000639 GCA_015680685.1 Gnetum montanum
CCCCCCCCCCCCCCCCCCCCCCTTTCCCATACTGAGTGTGGAAGCATTTGGAAGGCTAGCATGGTTGAGGTTTGTTACCAATTTAATGACCATATCTACTTTTATTCCATTACCAACACTACAATTTGAAAGTCATTTTCTAGTTTTCTTAAGTAAAAAATACTAAGGAATTCAATGTTATCTTAACTTGCCTATAGTAGAAACCTCAATGCACATGTTGTAGGTTTTATGGCTATTTAAGTTTCACAACATCTACTATGAATTTCTAGAATAAATCTAGTGTGGAAGCCTTAAAAACCATTTAATTTTTTCTGCCACATTTTTTGGCACTAAACTAATTTTTGTCTCCACACCAACTAAGACTACTCTTTCCTCTATGGTAATAGTTGGCAGCCTCTGAAAACCATCTTTGGAAACTTCCAAGCTTCTATTTTGGCCTTCAAACATTCCCCAATTACTCCAACATTGAAATAAGAAGGTTTGAAATTTTCATTATCTGAACCCCCCTATCCCTCTCTTCATTCCCCACCTACCATACCTAGCATACAAGTAGTTGGGAGGCCAACTTGATGAGGCTTGAAACCAATGTTTTAAACTTTCCATTCTTGGGAAAGGGGGAAACCTCTCTTATCCCCCACTTATTAATTATAGTAAGTACCTTATTTGAATTACATTCACTAGAATTTACTTCTATTTTACCATTTATAGCCTCTTTTTTAACCATTCTTAGCACTATAGCAATGTCTTTCCAACAATCCACCAAATTGCCCTTCACCCTCACTGATGAAGATCATACCCAATAATCCATGAGGGTCTATGACCCCAAAGACCCTACCATAATTGAGTTTAGGAGATCTTTAAAGATCATAGGGGAGAGTCCTAATTTTTTAGCCATAAATGAAGATCATTAGAACTTCATTTATGCTAAAATACAGGCAAGCATGCTAATTCCACATATTGAACCATAGGATAAGAGGGAGTTTGAGCTCATAAACAAGAGTGGAAAGGAGTACATCTGTTCCATGTATGAACACATTTCCTTTAATGACATCTATGCTAGAATTAGAGCCTAATTGATTACCATGGAAAAGGAATATGACAAGCATAGCTCTAAAGAACAATAGCAAGATGAGGATGAATTTAAGGTAATACCTAAACTTGAAAATATCCATGAAGGACAGTTCCAACAAACATCCCCCAAGGTCATAGCACCTTCTTCTAATTCTTTTGTTTTCTCCATGGGCATGGTTCCACCATCGTCCAATCCTTCCTAACCTACTACAACAAATCCCATGACAGTTATAGCCACACATCACACTTATCCAATGCCATAAATAATAAACTATAAGACATTAATTCCATTTACAACACAATCTTGATATATAAGATCATTACCAATGGTTCTTACTATCAAAAATCCATTAACTACTCATGTAGGATCCACCATGGGATCCCAAGAAATATAGGGATCACACACCCCATTTGTCCTGTTTGTGCCTCAAGTACTAGCACAAACATTATTTTCTTTTTTTGGTCCGCAAGCCACAACCATAACACAACCTCTTCCTTCTATCATGCAAACCATAATGAAGCCACAAGCCTCACAATAGATGCCATAGTTCTATGTACAAACCCTACAACCAATAGGGCAACCACAAGGTATATATCAAGCCTTTTAGATGATCCAAGAGCCAATGAAGAAGTTGAAGAGGCTTAAACCCTCTACTTTACAAAATATCAAGATTATGGACTTCTACCAAGATGATCCCATAAGTCTTGTAGTCCCACCCTTGACACTTCTTCTTGGTGTTCCTATTCCTCAATTTAGAATATATAATGGAGAAGGTAACCCTAATGCTCACCTTATTATCTTTCAATCTAAATTTTTACTCTTAAAACCATGGCCTCATACCATCATGACAATTTTTTCTATATCTTTAACTAGGAAAGCACTTGACTAGTATCATGCATTATCCAAAAGGTTCATATCCTCTTTGGAGGATTTAGTAGCCCATTTTGTCAACTTTTCAAGTATTACTTGAAGCTTAACACAATGCTTGACCAACTCATGAAGATCAAGAAAGGGCCCTTAGAACCCATACATAAATTCATTTAGTGGTGGAATGAACTACTGAATGAAGTACTAGAGCCTATAGCCAAAGCCCACATGTTAGCAATATTTAAGGGAGTAGTAGTCTAAACTCTACTACATTGATCCATGCTCTCTTAGCCAAGTGTTCTTGAAAACTAGAAATATAGAGGATGTTGTGAAGGTTAGTCATGATCTAGCCTATATAGCATATAAAAACTAACATACATAGAGAGACAAAGAAAAGAGAAAAGAAAACAACATGATCATAGCAACTGTAACTAAGGACACAGAGACCTTAAACCAAAGGCCACAAGTCAAACCACCCAAATCCTTCACCAATGACCACACTTACCACCCATAAAATTCTAGGGCCATTCCATCAACAACAACTAGATATAGCTTTAAAAGGAAGGATACATTCAAATACACTATGTTTCCATTAAAACCATCCAAGTTGCTAGACCAACTATTAAAAAGTGAGCACATGCAACACAAATAAATGACCAAAGCCACTTGAAAGAAATACAAGCAACTATGTGAAATAGCCAATGAGCCCTCTCAAGCAACAAAAGATTATCCACAATTTCCCAGATACTTCAAGCTAGACTATTTCTATCATTATTATCAACTACCTATTCATGACACAGACTTCTTCCTTACATTGAAGGATGACCTACAAAGGATGATAGATAATGGGGAGATAGTCAATGTAGTTCTACAAAGACCTATTGAATGTTAATGATAACCCCTATGTTATTTTAGCATTAAACATTGATGATGATTTGAGACCAACAAGAGAACCATTCATGATTCTTGTATCCCTCTACAATGAAATGGCTTCTTTAGCTTCTCATAGCTCAATATCCTCCTTCACCATGAGAGTACCATTACATGTGCCTCCAAGGAAACCTTTTGTCATCTGGGTCCTCCAACCCAATATAACCCAGATAATCATAGATTAAATAAGTATACAATGATCCACTAGGGTGGCCAATGCCACTACCTCTTCATCACAGCCAATAGCTAACTAAAACCTTTAGACAAACAAAGGAAGAAGCATAATCAAAAGCCTAATAACAAGGAAGAAAAGTAGATGGAAGTACAAAAGGAAGTGGATCCATTAGAGCCCACTTCCATTTCAGCTATACCCATGATCTCCTCTACCCTAGCCCCTTTAACCAACAATCCAAATGAGGACATTAATTCCCATAACCAAAAAAATGAAGAGCCACAACAGCCATAGCCTAAAGCTGAAGTTCACATTTTTGGATGCATGGATAAAGTAAAGAACAACTGGGGTGACAAGCCCACAGCCAATAATAAAAACTTCCTTAGTGTAATGGACCAATTCAAGAAATACCTTAAGTAGGAAAACATAACTCTAAACTTATATGATTTAATCATGACTTTTTCCACACATCGTGAGGTGCTAGTCAAAACATTGACTTTCATCCCCATTAGTGAGGACATCCCTACTAATGAGAAATTTATCAATGCAGTGATGATTCCTCCCTGACCAAAGGGGAAGAAGTCAATAACCATAACATTTTGGAATAGAGAAATTAAGGTTAATCCCTAAAATTGGAAAGTAACTACAACCCATTTATTCATAACCATATGCATAGGACAATTTAAAATACATTGGATGCATGTTGATGATAGGGCTACAACCAATGTCATTCCCATGAATCATCATTGAATGCTTGGGCTCAACTGAGAAAATACAACCTACAATCACCGTACCTCTTAAATCCTTCAATGGATCAAGATTTACCATCAAGGGATATATCTCCTTGGATTTTATTTTTGGGGAGCAATTCCCTATAGATACCAACTTCTTGGTGATGAAAGAGATACCAAGACTCAACCTAATCTGGGAAAGACCTTGGTTAGCTCAATTATTAGTTGTGTCTTCTTCCATCCATCAAGAAATTCATCTCCCTTACAAGGAAGGTGAAATCATCATTCATGGTGATAATGCTATTTCCATAAATATCAACAACATAGACATAGGGTAGGGGTCTAATGTGGAGCTTCAAGAAGAAGCTCCCAACCATGAAGAGTAAAATCCCAAGAAAGCCAATGATGACATTAGTAAGGAATAAGATACATTACAGGATGAACTCCCTATTAACATCATAATTGAAGGGGATGGTGAATATAAGCTTATGTATAGAAGGCCTTACTCACTTCCTAGTCTTAAAAAGATTAGGAAGAATTTTCACAAATGAGGTTTACATTAACCTTCCCATGCCCCTATGACCAAATGCGTTGATAGCCATGTAGTGTAAGTTTTCTTTTGCATTTTATTATGCATTTGTTGTTTTACTCTCTAGCCTATGCATATAGCCTAAGTTCATTTGAATTTTTACCTATTTCATATAGCCTTTCTTTATTCTTTATTATAATTAAAAAATCCTTATAAATATACATCTCTTTCATGCCACATCCACTAAGACGTTAAACTAGCATTACCATCTACTAAGATGTTAAAATAGCATTATAGTCCACTAAGACCTTAAACTAACATTATGGCCTTCCATAGCCATAAAATAGCAACATAGCCATAATCACATAGTATAACTTGTGCCTGTAATAGCCTAAAACTAGAAAATGTTCCTTTTATTATTATATCTCTTTTTACTTAGCTTATTATCTTAATGATTAGCTATTTAATGTTATAACCAAAATGTCAACATAGCCATTTTTAATGTTTATAACATTTATAGTGTTTACTACTACTATAGATGCGTATAGCCAAAAATAAAATAAAAATTAAATTTAAAGTTAAAATGTCGATAACATACATAACCATGGCAAGAATGTCAAAGAGTAACAACCATCTATAACATAGTCTTGGATAAACATAGCCATCAACATAAAAACAAAAAAAAATAGCCAACAAGCTAAACTAAAGGATGCTATTGAGTGGCATTTGGAGGAGAAAGTGGTGGATCATTTCCACCTTCATCGTTGGGGTTGCCAATGTTTCCTAAGGTTTAGAATGCAACAACATATAGCTAGTTAGTAATCCATAGCCAAAATCATGACTCAAAAAAAAAACTAAAACATAAAATATATCAAACCTATGGAAATTATAGATCCATTACTTCTAGGGATAGATTGGGAAGACCTTCCTTCAAATAATGGAGGATTTGATCCTCTTTTAGGTTGACACAATCAACATCCTCAAGATTAATGCTAGAGAGAATGTTAGTCCTATCTATAGGAGTCCAAGTAGGAGGCTTCTAGGTAGCAATAGCTATATAGGTCTCATCTATAATAATGGTAATTTGAAGAGTAGGGGATTCCTCCAGCTTGAGAGTACTTTCAAAATGTTTATAAGCAATCTCTACCTAGATCCCCTAGATGAACAACTCTCTCTTGCACTATTTAATTAACTCCTACTTTAGCCACATTAGGTAGGCCTCATGATCCACCTTGTACTACTACTTGTGGGCCTTTTATGTCTTTCCCCACTCAAGGAACCACCTTTATTATTCCTTCCAATCCTCAACCTTCTATGAGATGAGGTCCACCTATATACATTTTTCTACCATCTTCTATAGGACAACTACTTTATCATGAATGGCATGCTAGTAGTGGACCCACTTGATCTTCTTAGTTTGTAATTCTCATAAGTTAGCCACTTGGGCTTCCAAAAAGGCCTTTTTGTCTTAGAGATATCTAATTGTATCCTCTTTCCTTTAATTCTTTTCTATTAAGGCCACAACTTCTTTGAATAGGGATTCATTGGACCTCTCTAGCTCTAATGAAGTTTTTGCATACAATGTTGTTAAGTTAGTAGTAGTCTCGTACAACTTCATAGGTACAATAGATACATCAAAGGGAAGCTTGGGCAAGGAGTCTATTTCCATGTTTCTACTCAGGTCCCACTCCATAGAAACCACTACACAAGCACAAAATACAAACCATAAGATAGACTACACAACCTAAGATAGCCATAATGCAAGCATAGCCTATAACTAAAGCACATAATAGAAAATCCTTACCTATCTCAAGTGCAAATTGATGTAATCAATCAATGATGTCCTTTTCCATCTAATGCATGAACTTCACTATTTTTGGAGCCTCTACCCATTGTTTCACACTAAACTTAGGGATGAAAGCTTGCACCAATGGCTCAGGAACTACTATAAGTAGAATAAGCATTGAAAGGTTAGGATGACAACCAAAGATAAATGATGAGATATAATGAAAATATTAAGACATAAGCATATGTGGTTCCTCCTCCTCTTCCTTCTCTAGGATGATGATGGAAGAGGTACCTAGTACCACCTCACCAAACAAGGCATCTAGATCATCTATACCTACATCGACAAATCCTTCAAACATAGGTTGCCTTGGGAGTTCCTTTTCTTCACACCTATATTTTGCATTTGTATTAGCTTAGGCTACCATAGCTTGACACTTATCTAGAACCAAAGCACATATAAAACTACTTAACACATGAAACCATAACATAGCCATAAAATTTAAAACCTAAAATAGCCACATTTAAACAAAGCATACCTGCAACTACCTATTGTGATGGCCTAATCTTAAGCTTAAGCTTCTTCAAGGTTGGCTAGTCTAATGTTGGGGGTGTACCATCCTAAATCATTGGTGTAAGGCTGGAAGGGAAACAAACACCGAGAGATCATTCAGCAGCCACAGCTGACCCTGCCTTCACCCGAGGGCAAGCTGGAAAAGTAAACGAAGGCAGAGTGCCTTGGATGGTTTGCACGAAAATCAACCAAGGACTTCCCTAAGCGTAAGCTATGGCTAGCGCTGGGGATATCGTAAACAGGATGTAAACAGAATGTAAACAATGAAACGAAATGTAAATAAACCATATAGAATTATAAATAAAGCATAAACAAAGTTATATTTGTAAAGCATAAATAGAACTAAATACTGTAAATGGGAGGAAATAATGAAATTGTATTATTATTTTTTAAAAAAAATGTGCACCGGTCAAAGAGTAGTTGCACAAGTGTGGATGGCAAGTCAAATGCCTAGCCCCGGAAAGATATGACACAATGATGCGACGATAAAATGCGATGAACATGAGAAGAACTTGGAAGCCAACAATTGGATGTGCCAAGTGCCCAAGGATTGCAAGTTCTGTCCTCCTTTAGAATTTCCAATCTCTCCAATCTTTGCCTCTTCCAATCTTCTTCTCCCTTCTCTCTTGCTACTTTTGCTTTGCTTCTCTTTGCCTCCTTGCCTCCCAATTTGTGTGAATTGGTAGGGTATTTATAGGGTTGGGCTAGGGTTTGGCTAGGGTTTTCTTTGACCAATTTCAATGTATTTTACAATTTTTGGGTCATTCAAGCCCATAAAAAAAATACAAATTAGAAATACAAGCCCTCAAGCGATAAAAAAAATTTAAAAATTTAAAAAGATTAGCTCCAACTCTAGCCCGCTTGGAAAAATTATATATATATATATATATATTGCTGAATATTTGGCCTGATTTTGCATGGGCTTTCATATCCCTTTGCCATTTTATAGATTTCTTGAAAAAGAAAATCAAGAAGGATTAACACCGCCTCACTTGTCTAGCATCCAGCGTGACTTGTAGTGTGACTTGCAGTGTGACCTCCAAAACTTGCAATTTTGGGCTAAAATCTAGCATTTTTGAAGGCTGGGACCCATAGTTATCAATAGTGGACCTTGAGGACAACTTACACCTTTAAAATCAAGTTATTTTGGCTCACTTTTAGGGCTCTAAAAATTGGTGACGCTGATCCTTACATTGTGCAGCGTCTGAAAAAGTAACCCCAGCATCACCAAGCCAAAATGGCACATTTGAGGCCCAAATCTTAATTTTATGGAGGCTAGGAGCTACTGGGGACCTTGATGAAGGTCATGGGGGGTCCTTATGCTTGATTTTGGCCTATTTTGACTCAATTTTTGGGCTCCAAAAGTTGGTGACGTTGATCCTTACGCTGTGTAGCGTAATCATAGTGTACTTAGCCAAAATTGCACTTTTTGACCTTGAAACTAATGATTCTTGGCACCAAAACTTACCTTCGTGATTTGTGGGCCCTAGGGGAACCTTACTTGCTCCATGGTGGGTTTCTTGAAGCCATTTTAGAGGCTATGAAGTTGTCTAGAAGTGTTGCTGAAATTTTTGTGGTGTTTCAAGGGGTGCCTCCTTCATAGACCTCTTGAGTTTCTCCCTAGCTACCCATTTAACCTCCATATGCCATCATCTAGCATCTTGGACACTAGCAAAATGAAAGAGTCTCATCATCATTAGCTCTATTAAGAGACTTGTACTACCTAACATCAAGATTCTTAGTGGTAATATATAACATATCATCCATCCCATCTAGTGGGTTCTAAGCTTCTACTATTGAATAAATGTTCTTTATCCACGGCCTACAAAGTTGGCTCAAGTCTTGGGAAATCCATCATCCATTCCTATACACCACCAAAATCTTTGTAAACCTATTTAGATAGCCTACAAAAAATGCAAAGTGCATATGGATTATCGTAGAGGTTTCAACATAGAGTCTAACGATCTCCTCTCAAAGCCTAGTAGCCAAAGTAGTTGCCAAAGCAAATCTAATTCCATCTATTAGGAGCTTCTTAAAGGTTCACCCTTGTGCTAGGTCTATTATCTTCTTTTATTATAGCAATTTTGGAAATGCATGAGTCCTAAACAAAGGATATGATTCCTTTGCATTAGGGTTTGTGAAGCTATCCATCAAAATTCTAGAATGGCTCATTTTGGCACCAAGCCATTCTAGAACTTCATTGTGATTTTCTTATTTCCTTACTATGTTAGTGAGAACCTTTGCCTCATCAACACAGATACCAAAAAAGTCATGAAAAAGGCCTACACCAACATCCATGTTCACCTTACACCTTAGATGATGGTTCTAAATGGACTAACATTCTCATAAAAGGAGTCAATGACATGCAACATATTTGTATTAGGAGTGAAGGGATGGGTGCCATGAATACATTAATCAAACTTCCATGATAGATGTTTGCTTAAACATATCCAAGTGCATATCCCTTTAGCCACTCCTATGCTGATGTCACCTCACCAAACTTCAAGATGAGGGTATCATCATGATGTAAACATGAAAGTGCTATGGTGACATCAACTAAGGTGGAAGGTCCTATGAAATAAAAACTAGATATTACCATCAATATGAGCAATTTCAACAACCAATAAAAGTAATATAAAACCTAGACTCATAAAACACTACAAGCTATATCCTTGACATTTACCTCTCATTTTCTTCTGTTGTGTAAAGGTCCTAGCTACAATGGTTTGATTAGTACCATTGACATCTATCCACTAGTTGTGCATCATCCCATCAGCCTTATACTTTTTTTATATATGGTTAAACCTAGTAGTGTATTCAACAAAGTACCCTCTTAACTATTAATACGTGGCAATTCTAATTTGAGAACTCTTGTTGAATTCATCCAAAGTAGTTTGAGCCACTACCAAGATTTGATCATTGATAATCAAATGCTAATCATTGATCTTGTACCTACAAGAATTTGTAAAATTAATACGGTTAATGAAGGTAGTCAAGGAAAAATCATAAAAGCATTACAATAACCATGTTTATCCTTGTAGATGATACATAGTGCTAGGAAAGTTCTAGAATAATGTGTGGGCTCTATGTACTACCATCAAAGTATTGTTAGTATTATACTAAATATCCTCTAGTATCATCTAGATATCAATAAGGTAATTATAACAACTAAAAATGTTGATGGCTAGAATCATTGAGGGATCAACAGACACATAGCCTTAACCTTGCCTTTACACAAGGGCCTTTCTGGAAATGGAGGTGGATCACCCTAAATAGTCTTGTCAATTAAATAGGAACTTTATCAATTGCAACCAAGGTTATGGGTGCAACTATGAGGTTGTGTGGTTAGCCAAAATGCAAATGCAAACAACATGAAAATGGTGCTAAGGGTCAAAGTAATGTTTTGTAGTGCTAAGTGTAGAGCGTAGCCATGGAATGGAGGCAAGTGTTGCTAAGGGTTTTGATAGAAATGAGGATGTAAACTAATAGAGACTATCACCTAACTATAGTATAGCGTGATGACATATGAAAAAGTGTGAAAAGACACAAGAAAAATGCATGAAAATGCTAGAAATAGGAGAGAGAAATAAAACACCACCCCAAATGAGGGCATAGTTAAATCCAAAAGGGCCTTAGAAGGTACACAGTGTACAATAGGTGTAGCAAAAGCACAGTCATAGTCTCAGTGGTGTGAAGCCATGAAGTCTGGTGCTTGTCGTGATGAACCATGCCTACTAGATTTACCGCTACAGTGTATCATGCAGTGTTTTGTAGGGTTGCAACAAGGCTATAGTGGACTATGATGTGCAATTCTGCCTCTTTTCCACTATGTTTAGGCCTCATTTGCCCAAAATGCTCAATGTTGAATGCCAAATGCCAAGTGCTAAATATGCTCCTGTCCAAGGAATGTCAACCATCTAGGAATGTCAATCATCTAGGAATGCCAACCTACTAGGAATGCCAACTATTTGGGAATGCTAACCACTTGGGAATGCTAACTAACTAGGAATTCCAACTACTTGGGAATGCTAATTTCCTAGGAATGCCAATCTCTTGGGAATACCAACCACCTTAGAATGTCAACTGTTAAAACATTGGAGGTTCAGGGGTATTTATAGGGCTAAGGTTAGCAAAAAACATGGATTGGGTACCATATGGAAATGTGGTAGGTGGGACTAAAAGAAAAATTTAGAAAATTTTCTAAGTCTAGAGGTGACTAGAAAAGTTTGAAAAATTTCTAACTCTAGCTACTATGCTCACCTCATGTTACATGCAAAATGCATAACTCAGCAATTAGAAATTTTTTTTGCAAAACCAGTAGTTGAAGCTAACTACACTCAACACTTAGAAAAATTTGGGCAAAGTACCACCATTTTGACACTTAGAAAAATTTTTAGTCAAGATGCCAAGACCAAGAATTTTGTGGTATTTCATTGGCCCCTCTTTGTTGATTTTTGGAGTAGCTCAAGAGACATCGATAAAGAATTGCGAAACACCATAACAAACATGGAACCAACATCACTCTTCGGTACCCGATTGGGTGTTGTTCCACCATGTTCAAGAGTGTCGTGGAGAAGGGTATGATGGGGCAAGGGGTGGTGTAGGCAATGCAAGGAAAATGAAATGAAAATAGGGGTGGGGAGATGAGATGCAAACAATGATGCAAGATGCAAAGTTAGCACAACTGACGATGGCCATGGTATGGAATTTCTTACCATTGAAATGTTGACCTCTCGTCAAAGTGCTTATGAGAGAGTCAAGGTGGACTCAAGGCTATGCTAGTTGAAGAACTATAGCATTGTGAATTTTAATGGGGATGTTATTTTGCACATTTTCTTTTTCCTATTTGTGTGTTTCCTTTTTTTTCTTTTATTTACTATGTTTCTTTTTCTTTTGCTGCGAGGTGAACCTCCATTAGGTTTGGATTACTACTGGATGTTAGCTACAAGGTGCTGGCCCATGGATAAGTTGCATTACATTATCTTGGGCTTTGACTAGCCAATAGAGGCTCACCATGAGATGAGTTGTGTTATGTTTGCCTTGGGTTCTCTAGTTAAATTTGAAGAAAGGTTCCATGTGCGTTATAGTGCATATGCATCAAATGGAGTTTGCAAGCTTGGTTATGTGGGAGAATGTAGGAAATGCAAGAGGGTATTGGAATGCAAGGGACATGTGTAGGCTATAATGTGAGGATGTGTGTAGGCTAGAACAAGATGAAGGGGATATGCACTCTTGAGTGACTTAGCTAGCCCAATCATGCATGTCTAAGTAATGTGGTGACTTATTTCTACAATGAGATGTACCTTTGCATGACTACCTCTGGGGCTTTTTCCTACAAAGACAACCTCAAGAAGACAAGAAAACAACAAAACATGAGATTAAAATCAACTATTACATGCAAAGATTCTACAAGTGTTGGATCTAAAGATGTTGTAAACACTAGAAAAAATTCTGCTAGTTGCAAGTGCTTAGGAATCTAGTGAAAGTGTAAGGGCAATGATGCTATGAGTCCTCCAAAGGTCACACTAGTGGAAAGTGCTCCAAAAGATCAACAAAATGATGGGAGGGGATGATGCTATGAGTGCCACAAGGGTTTCACTAATGGTAGGTGCTCCAACAAATCAGTAACATGCTAGTTTAAAGTCTTGGCAAATTGTGAACTTAGTTTAAGGTCTTGGTAGATCGTGATGTACTAATTTGTAGTCCTAGCAGACTACTGGGTGCTAGTTTAATTTTGTAGAAAATGGTGAATTTTTTGCTAGTTTAACATCATGACCCAAGGATGATCTATGCAAGTTTATCATCATAACAAACTGCTACCCATTTTATAGTCATAGTAAATTATCTGTGATATTTTTTTACATCATGATAGATGAGTACTTACCTTGCTTGTGTGAGGTGTGATGTTACATGCATAGTCATGCTATGTGCCTACAAGATCCTGCGAAAATCAACTCAAAAAACAACATCAAGAAACATTTATCGTAAGTAGAGTTAAAATGCATTAATGAAAAGAAGGCAATGTAAAAAGTGATAGTTTTAGGCCATTCTAGGCCATGGGCTAGTTTAAGGCCGCTTTAGGCCATTTGTTTTTGTAGTTTTATGTTTTTTCTTATTTTTATGTGTTTTTGAAGTTTTTCAAATGAAATGCATAAGCTAAGTGGATGGATGCATAAGCAAAGTAGAAATGCATAAGAAAAGCAAAGTAGTATGTAAAATAGGTAAGCAGGTGGAATGTAAATGCTTGAACAAATGCAATGCAAGAAAAAACCAAATATGCATGGCCCATGAAGGCAAGGGGTAAGTATGTGCTTAGTGCATTTTTTGCCAAAGGAAATTCTTGGTCACGTAGTTTCTTCCTAACCAAGCATGGATTAGGGGCATGCAAGGCTTAGGATCCTCTAGGAGGATATTAGCTTTAACCACTTGTTCATATGTATTAGCCTTAGGTGTTACATTGGTTGCTACAGGTGCATCACCAAGAAATTCCACCTCTGACACTTGCTCCATGTCTATGTTGTGGATAGTCAGAGAGGAGGCATTATCACCATAGATGATAACTTGACCACCTTCGTAACAAAGGTGGACTTCCTGGTGGATGGAAGAGGAGATGGTCCATAGTTGAGCTAGCCAAGGCCTACCTAGTATTAGGTTGAAGCCTAGCATCTCCTCTATGATAGTGAAATCTACACTAGTGGGGAATTTCTCTCTTGCCACGAAGGCTAAGTTGATTGTACCCTTAATGGTGATGCATGATTCATTGAAATATTTTAAACATGCAGCTTTGGTTGGCCTAATTTCATCTACTAGACCTAGGTTGTTGATGATAGAGTAGAGGAGTACATTTGTTGCTACACAATCATCGACATGCATGTGGATCATGCACTACCCAACACGTATGCTAATGGATAATGGAGTTGTAGTAACCTCCTCTCATTTGGGGTTAACCTTGATTGCATCATCATGAAATGCTAGGGATGTTGAACCTATTTCCTATGGTGCAATGGGCAACATCATTGCATAGATGGTGTTATCACTTGCAGGGATGTCCTTCATAACAAAAATGAAGGTCAACATCTAGGCCAATGCTTAGTGGTAAGCAGATGAGGCCATGACTAGGTTGTACAAGCTTAATGTTATGTTCTTTTGTTTGAGCATTTGGTTCACCTAGGTTAGTGCAGTATGAAGTCCTTGTCATTGGCCATTGTGTTGGCCTTGACTTCCTCCATGCAACTTGAGAGATGGATCTCTTCAGACTAGACTTAGGCTTGGGTTGCTTGGCCTACTTGGGGGTAGGGAGCCTAGTGTTTAGTTTTTGCTTGCTAGTTATGGTTGTTGCTTTGGCCATGGGGATTGCAAGGTACTCATTCATCCTCTTGAATTGTCATTTGATAGGCCAACTCAAGTTCTTAGTGGAGTTAACCCTCAAAGCAGGAGAGGTCGAGATGTTTCCCACTATTGGGATTTAGGTAGGTGAGGGGCCATCACATTGTGGAATCACTATGATAAATGGTGGTTTAGGAGTTTTTGCAGGGCCAACTCATTTTAACATCTTGATGATGAAAGGTTGCTTAGTGGTTGTTGTTGTTGCATCATGCTAGTTTAACATTTTAGTAGATGATTGGTTTGGTTGCCAATTTAATGTCTTAGTAGATAATTACTATGGGACATTGACCAAAAAGGGTGTTGTGGGTGCCCAAGGTGGCATTTTAATAACAAAGGAAAGCCTCTTGTTTGTGGAGGTCAAGGGGATTCCTGCCTTGCTATGAGACATGCAGATCACAAAAGTTTGTTGCATAGATTTAGACTTTCCACCTATGTTGATAGAGTTTATGACATAGGGGGTTTCATCTGCATTAGATTGGCTTGCTTCATCGAGCACCAATTGGCCCCATTCTATTATGCTTTGTAGGTCATCCTTCAAAGCATGATAGTTGTTCAAACTATGACCATATGGTGGTAATGATAGTATTGGTCTAGTTGGAAATGTTGTGGGATTGGGAGCTCCTTTGGTGCTATGAAAGTGGGGTTTCCTAGTAGTTCATAGTACCTGTCGTGCCATTGGTGGTAATTTTTGATACTCATTTGTGTTGGATTTTCCTGACTTTCAAGAGTTATTCTAGCAGTTCAAAGGGTTGCATCAATAGCAATGTATACTTTGAGCAATCCTTTCACTCAAAGTTAGCCCTTGGGGTGTTCCCTATCGATGTAGGCAAGTTGGAACTAGAGTTAGTAGCTTTGTGAGCTAGGGCCTTGGGCTACTTCACCATCAAGCCCCAGTTTGTTACTTTTGTGGTTGTGGCCACTATTTCTACTATTTCATTTTGGTTGCATGCATGTTGATTTCTACAAGCCATTTAGGCTAGGCCATTGCTAGCTTGGGCTACCTCTTCTATGCCCTTTGTTTGGGCAAAGGCTTGGCTAAGGGACTTTGAGGTTAGGTAATATAGTTTGGACTTGATGAAGTCATTCATTGCATCCTTGAAGATGACTAGTATGTGCATCTCTGCTAGGGGTTCATGCATTTTTCTCAATGTGACATTCTAGTGTTGGAGGAATTTTTGCATAGGCTCTAGGGGCCCCTGCTTGACTTTCATGAGTTGGTTGAGGGTTGCTTTAGGCTTTAGGTTGTACTTGAAGCATGTCACAGATTGGCTAATGAGATCCTCAAAAGAAGAGAATGAGGCCTTAGGTAGCGCACAATACCAGTTTAAGGCCTTGCAAGTGAGTTACATGGGAAACACACACATGATGGTATGTGGCTAGGCTTGAAGAAGTAGGCACTCAGATTGAAATGTGACCAAGTGTGCATTGGCATTCCCTTTACCATTGTACTTGGTGAGTTGAGGTAGCTAGACCTTAGTTGGAAGAGTTAGGGATGAAACTATAGGACTTATGAGATCATCCTGGTAGAAGTCCATCACCTTGATGGTTTCAAATAAGGTAGCTTTGAGTTGGTTAATCTCTTCATCAAACTTTGGATTAGCTAGAATGCTTTATCTAGGCTTGGGGATGTGCCAACTAGTTGCATTGGCTGGGCTTGTCTTGGTTGCATTGTTTGTTGTAGAGTTTGCCAGTTTAACATCGTAGTGGATGATCATTGCTAGTTTAATGTCATAGTGTATAGTCATTGCTAGTTTAACATCATGGTGAATATGTTTAGTTAATGTGTTGGTTGAGGGATGGGCATGATGACTGAGGTGGGCCATACCTAAGTGGATTGGACAAACACCGTGGTACTTGATGAGACAAGCAAGGTGTAGGATGCCTGAGTCATCTAGGGCTAGGATATTGCCCCTACATGTGCATAGGATTGGCAAATGCAATGGTCACTTACAAGGAAGGCTGAATTGGCATGGTCACCATCTTGTAGAGGATAGGTGGACCAAACCAAAGAGGGATCATACTAGGAAATGGTTGTTGGAAGACAATGTAGAGGGGGGTGTTGCATTTGGAGTGGGCCTCAAACTCATATTCTTTCTCTTATGATGCTTCTTTTTAGGTTGTCCCTACATCATGCTCATTTGCATGGATGAGTTGGAACAACAAATGATGGTAGGACTCCATGAGTAGGATTATGTCAAACAAGGAGGGGTTGTACTCCTGTCCATCTAGTGGACTCGTTTGTAGTCTTGTTTTGGCTCCAAGTTAAGGCAATCCACTAGTAATCCTGCTTGGATTTTGGCACAAAAAAAATTGTATTGTTCATGGCTTAGTGTAGCATGCTTTCAGTGGATTGTGGTGTCAAATGTATTATACATTGATGTGGAAGGTTAATCTAGATTCATGTTCATAGATTAGGTTGTGAGAGTTGTTTGCAAAAATTGGCTAACTCTAAAAACTGCAAAAGAAATGACTAAGTTTTCTGATAGCAGATAAATGGCTAAAAATGTAAAAAAATGGCTAAGTGTAAAAATGTAGAAAAATGGCTGAGTATGAAAACTACAAAAAAATGACTAAGTGTAAAACTGTAGAAAATTTGACTAAGTATGAAAATGCAAAAGAAAATGCTAAGTATAAAAATACAGAAAAAGTGCTAAGTATGGAAATGTAAAAAAAAAATGCTAACTATGAAAGCTACTAAAAATGGCTAACTTTGGTGCTACACTCACTACACTAGAGGTGGCTACACTCTCTATATTGAGAGCTAGCTACACTCTCTTAAGCACCTAGAATTTTGGTCAAGTGGCAAAGATACACTTTGGCTTTTGTCCAGTGGTGTTCTAGGGGAACTGATGATAGGATCCAATCTACACCAACAGATGGTGGAGAAAGTATGTTAGACAACAATCAAAAAATGCAGAAGGAAATAGTGAGACCCTCCTTCTACCACCAAAACTATAATTTTTGAAAATGTCGATGGCTAGAATCACCAAGGGATCAACAAAAATAGGGCCTTAACCTTGCCTTCACATGAGGGCCTTTCTAGAAACAAAGGTAGAGTGCCCTAAATTGTATTCTTAATCAAATAGGGACTTTGTTAGTTGTAACTGGGGTGGTGGGTGCAACTGGGGGGTGGCATGGTTAGTTGAAATGCAAATGCAAACAACATGAAAATGGTACTAAGGGTCAAAGTAGTGTTTAATGATGCTAAGTATAGAGTGTATCCATGGAATGGGGGCAAGCGTAGCTAAGGGTTTTGACCAAAATGAGCTTGTCAACCCACAAAGACTACCACCTAAGCATAGTATAGTGTAATGACATGTGAAAAAGTGCAAAAAGACACAAGAAAAATGCAAGAAAATGCAAGAAACAAGAGAGAAAAATGGAACATCATCCTAGATGAGGGCATAGTTAACTCCAAAATGGTCTTATAAGGTACACAATGTACAATAGGCATAGTGGAAGAATAATCATAGTCTTGGTGGTGTTGGGCCATGAAGTCTAGCACTTGCCATTATGAACTATGCCTATCATGTTGGCCACCACAGTGTACTATGTGATGTTTTTCAAGGCTACAAAGAGGCTGTAGTGGGCCATGATGTGCAACTCTACCTCTCTACTAGTGCATTTTTGTCTCATTCACCCAAAATGCTCAGTGCCGAATGCCAAATACCAAGTGCTAAAAATGCTCACGTCTAAGTAATGCCAACTACTTGGTAATTCCAATCATTTGAGAATGCCAACTACCTAGGAATTCCAACCATTTAAGAATGCCAACCACCTAGGAATGTCAACCATCTAAGAATTACAATGATTGAGAATGCCATATGTCTAGAAATGCCAATTGTTGGGGAGTGTCAATCACCTATGAATGTCAACTACCTAGGAATGCCAGCCAACTAAGAATCCAAACTTTCTAAAAATGCCAAATTTTTGGCAGTGTCAATTTCTTAGGAATGGAAACCACCTAGGAATGCCAACTACTGAGGAATATTAATCATCTAGGAATTCAACTTTTGAGAATGTCAACCACCTGGGAATGCCAACTCCTTGGGAATGCTAACCACCTAGGAATGCCAACTGCTTGGGGAATGCCAACCATTAAAATGTTGGGGGTCCAAGGGTATTTATAGAGCTAGGGTTAGTGCATAACACAATTTTTGTGCCACATGGTAGTGTGGTAGGTGGGAGTACAAGAAAAATTTAGAAAATTTTCTAAGTCTGGAAGTGACCAGAAAAGTTTAAAAATTTTCTAACTCTGGTTGCAATGCTCACCTAGTGTTACAAGTGGGATGCATAACCTAATAGTTAGAAAAAAAATTTGTAAAACTGGTAGTTGGAGCTAACTACACTCAACACTTAGAAAAATTTGGGCAAAGTGCCACCATTTTGACACTTAGCCAAATTTGTAGTCTAGAGGCTGAGACCAAAAATTTTGTGGTGTTTTAGTAATGTAGGATTATGGCATATGTTGGTCTCCCTATGGTCTTAGGAAGTGGCCTGTCAGTAATGTATCTGGTAATCAAAATGGATGCCCAAGGCAATAGGGTCGCCACAACAACCTTAGCTACATCCACAAACAAGTGTGACCACAACATCACATTGAAGTTCCTAAAGAGGTAAGCAAGGAAGTCCCTTGCCCCAAGCTAGAACCATAGTAGGAGTTTTTCAAAAGGCATGTCATGTGATGGGGTTGGTCTTAGGATGACCAATGTAGCACAAGATACCAACTAGCTCCACTATGATGAGGATAGGCCTAAAAAATACCCTACATGAAGAAAAGAAAAAACATTGTGACCTATTAGAATTACTTAGTGAATTTAGACAAAACATCTAGTTAAAGGTGAAATTAGCCTCCATAAAAATCTCTAAGGTGTTTTTCTACATTAGTCAAAGCAATTCCATAAGAAAAAATTATTACAACCTTGCATAACCTTACATCATAACCAATTGGAATTTCTTAACAAATTTAGAAAAAGTTTCCTAACTTAAAGGTGAAACTAGCCTCTATAAAATGATCTTAGATGTTTATCTAAATTATCGTAAGAAATTTCATAAAAGCATCATTACCATATTTTAGAGCATTTATACACAAACTTTCATAGCCCATAACTAAGTCTTAGTCTAAATTATTCATAAATTAAGAAAAATTAAGCATAAGTTTAGAAAAAACATCTATATTGTGCAAATCATGCATAAATTTGGAAAAAGCATTACAAACATAGAAAAAATACTATAGCCATAGTAAAAGCTTGCTAAAAGTAGAAAAATATTTTACTCTTCTTAAAAAATAAAACTAAGCATTAGTTTTACATGTTGAAGAAAAACATAAGTTATACATATCAACAACTTCCATTTCCAAATGGGTAGTGTGCTATGACCATAATTTTTCCTTGATTCACACATCCATAGCCAAAGAATTCATCAGAAATTTGCTTATGCTCCAATTTTAGTGATTCTAGCACAAAAATAATCATAAAAATATGAAACTTCTAGCCATGACCATTAAAACTAAGAAATTATACCCATATATCCTTAAAACATGAAAGAATTTAGCCAAAACCATAGCCATCAAAATTTACCACTTTTTGCCTAGGGTTGGTAAATAATTTGCCAAAATATGTTTGAGCTTCAAATGGAATGATTCCATCACTGTTTGAAACTTTAAATCAAACCCTATGCACCCATTCTTAAAAAAAGTTTAAAACCTTTTCTATTTAAGCAAGAAAAATTCATCAATTTGGACAATAATCCAAAATGTCACAAACATTGTTATTGCATATGCTTAGTAAAAAAATTCATAGAAAATTCTTTTTAAGTTCAATTGGAGTGATTCCATGTCTATTGGAAATCTAAAGCCAAAACCTATGCATCCAGAACTAGAACATAGCCAAAATCATTTTCATTTATTTAGATAAAATTCACAAAATTACATAAGATTACAAAAGTGCCACAAACAACCTAACTACGCAACGTTAGGAAAATAGCCATAACTTCCTTGTTACAAATCGAAATTCAACAAGAAAAAATTTGTTAAAAAGAATAAAAAAATGGCTATGAACCCATGACCTTCAATTTCATAAATTTACAGTTGTTCACCCAATAAAAAAACACAACATTTGTTGCTTTTTCATGCCAAAATATCAATAACCTCAAAACCTAGATTTTATATAGCCAAGGAAATAGTCAAAATAGCTAAAACCATTGAAACCCATTGAAATTCAAACCAAAAAAATGGGGTATGATTTTTTTGAAATTTCATTTCAATAAATCCTAAGGCCTAGATTTGAGAAAATGGCTACACCCCAGAATTGTTGGTGAAAAGCATGACACAACAAGTCCTATTTTCAAAATCAAATCTACAAAAGCTAAAGCAATGAAATGACTATAGATTTACATGGAAGTAGTCAAAATAGAAGGTGGGATTTTATCAAAATTCCATTTTAATCCCTCCACTGGAGTGAATCTAGAAAAGATGACCTTAACACATAGAAGGCAAAAAACTAGAAAAACCATAAGAATAAAAGGAAAAAGTAGGTAGAACTTCCTACCTTAGAGTAGCAATAGAAGAATCTTAAATGAAGATAGACCTAGGTACTTCTTCTAGATTTTAGGCATGTTCATCCGCCTTTGGGATCATAGGGTTTCAACTATTTCCTCCTATTTGCTTTGCAGCCATGGCAGGCTTAATGTTGAGAATGGATAAAAACCTCAAAAGGATGAGAGATCAATGCTAGCTATGAGAAAGCTGGGAGGCTTCCACACTGAGAATTAGTTGCTACTATTACAAGAACGTCTGCTAGAGCTCTTCTCCAATGCACTATTATTGTAGAATGACAATTGTAATTAAAACTTGCAAAAATTGTCATATAAAACTTATGTAAAACCTAAATGCATACCTCGAAACCCTAGCTACTAATTTAGTGCACCATAGCTCCAAGTGCACTAAGGTGCAAGGGGGGGAAGTCTAGTTAATGTTGGTTTTGGATGGGACAAAACTTCACTTTTCAAAATTTTAAATTTTTGGGTTGAGAACCACACCCTATGTCTTCTCTCTTGACCAAAAATGGCATCAACACTAAGAATTTCTCTAATTTGATACTTAAAACCTTATGGAAAACTTAACCCCATGCATCCACACTAGGAATACCATGCTCATAATGGAAACTTATCTTCCATTTTTGAAAAATCATTAGAATTACAAGTATTTTGCTCTTTTTTATAGCACAAACCTACCTTTTTCAACCCTCGATTTCCAAAAGTGGGTAAAACATCAACAAAGCTAGACACAATGGGTTTCCATGTTGGGAAAGTAGTGTCAAACATGGAAGAAGAGGGGTAACACTCAATGTTACCCCCCAACAGTCATCTAGTACACGTTTTACCCCAAAATTGACCTCATGTGACCTAGAACCCCTACAATCATTTTTGGTAGCCTCAAAACCCCACCAAACCTAGTCAAAATTGGTCAAAATCTAGGATTTGGTGTTTCGCATGCTAGGAGAGGCTTCTTCCATGTTGAGATTCTTATCCTTGACATGGATAGATAGAGTGAAGCCAAAAATAACCAAAATCAATTATCATATGAAGATATTCCAACCTTAGAGCCATGTCAAGTCCAAGACAACATCATACTAGATCCTAGCATTAGACCACTTAAGCAAAACGTGTGCAAAATTAGATCTAATTTGGTGTTGCTATTTCTTGATGAACTATCAAAGCTTTATTAAGCAGGTTTCACTAGGACTGTCAACTATGTAGAATGGGTATCCAACATAGTGGTAGTCCCTAAGAAACATGGGATTATTTTTATTTGCATTGATTTTTAAGATATAAATAAAGTGAGTATCAAGGATGACTTCCCTTTTTCTGGTGTTGATCAACTTATTGATACTCTGACTGGGCATGTCTTGATGTCCTTTATCAATGGATTCTCAAGATATAACTAAATTAGAAACAACCTAGAGCACCAAGTTAACATAACCTTTATGAATTCATGGAGTAATTTTGTTATACCATGATGTCCTTTGGTCTTAAGAATGCCATAACAACCTATCAATGATCCATGACCTATATCTTCAATGATTACATGCTAGGTTTGCTTAATAATTACATAGATGACATATCCATGAGGTCTAAGATAGCCAATGATCATGTTAATGACCTAAATCTTGTGCTTAAATGATGCCTCAAATATGAGCTTAGGATCACTCCTAAGAAGTATCTCTTCAATGCCAATACTAGTAAGATTTTTGGCTTTGTAGTCTCCAAAGTAGGGATACATGTCGATCTTGATAAGGATAAGGCCATAGCCAAATTATTAGCACCTACCAACCTTAAATAGCTTTATGGATTACAAGGTAGATTATAGTTTATCTGTATCTTTATCAGTAGGCTTATGAATAAGTTACAGCCCATTCAACACTTGGTTAAGAAAGGAGTTCATTATGAGTGGATGCCTCAATGCTAAGAGGCCTTTGAAAACCTTAAGCAAGAATTAACACAACTGCTAATAGTCTATTCATAGGAAGAGGGTAAATCATTTTACATTTATCTTACCATATATGATACATCCATTACCTCTTTACTCTATTAGAAATGTGATGATGAAGCAAAAATGCCTATATACTACCTTAGCCACATGTTAGTTGCTCATGAGACCTTATACACTGAGGTGGAGAAGTATTATCTAGAACTAGTATTCTCATTGAAGAAGTGGAGGTACTACCTCTTCAAAATCCAAGTTAACATGATTTTCAAGGATAACATACTCAAATTCATAATGACCAGCATCTATAAAAGTAGTCATATAGCTCAATGGAAAGCCATAACCATAGAATTTGATGTTCATTACATCTCTCAATCCTCAATCAAAGGAAAAGCTATAACTATACAACTCATAGATTTACTTGTTGATGAATAAGAAATCATAGATCCTAAATTCCCTGATGAATACATTAATGCAATTAGCCAAGTACCTAAGGGTTATGAGGTGTTCATGCACTTTAATGGAGCTTAAACTATCCATGAGGCCAGTGTTGTTACCATCGTAATATTTCCATCTAGTCAAATATAATCCTTTGCATATCATTTTGGGTTTCCATGTACCAACAACATAGTAGAGTATGAGGGTTTGATCAAATAGGTGATGGTAGCTCATAACCTAGGAATTAGATTCCTAGCCATCAAAGGTGATTCACAACTCAAGGTTAGCCAAGTAACCGAAGTCTATGCATGTAAAGCTAAAGACTTACAATATTACTATGATCTAGGAAAGTAATTTTTATTACAATTTATAGATTTTGATATCCAAAATGTACCTTGAAATGAAAATAACATAGCTGATGTAATGGCAACATTAGCCCTTAGTGTGACACCAGACGTATTTATCAAGTTGTCCATCTTAACCATGGATTGTGCTACTTCCATCACACAAAACATTAAGGATACCTTTATGGCCATTGTTCATACTACTCCTTCCAAGGAGTGGTATGACAATCTTAAGTTTTACCTTATGCATGGTGAAGACTCATAAGGCTTGACTATTGCTCAAAAGGACATCATACATAAGAAATAGAAGTAGTATGTCCTCATAGATGATAACACATGATGTTGATGATCCTATGATGGCATACTCCTAAAGTGCTTAGTTAAAACCAAAGTTAGAAGAATTCTAGAAGAGGTTCATGAGGGTGTTTGTTGAGGACATATAAAACTAAGAGTCATGGCCACTAAGATTAGATGGTTAGGCTAGTATTGAAATCATATGGAAAACTACCTACAAAAGGTTAAGCGGTGTGACACATGCTAATGATATAGAAATATTATACATGTATCAGCAACTAAATTGCATACAACCCATATAACATTATCATTTCAATGATGGGGGTTGGATTTCATATGACCTATAACACCTATGTCTTCTCCCAGACATAGTTTCATCGTAATTGCAATTGAATAGTTTACCAAGTGGGTTGAGATTATTCCCCTAAGGAAGACCACATCTAAACAAGTTTGCAAATTTATCTTAGACAACATTGTATCTCATTTTTGCATATCCATGATCATAGTTATAGATAATGTGTCCAAATTTACTAGACAAGAAACCAAGGATTTCATTCACAACCTAGGCATTAAGCATTGTTTCTCATCATCCTACTACCATCAAGCCAATGGAAAATAAGTAAGAAACAAGGCCATCATCAACTTGCTCAAGAAGACTCTCAAAAATAGAAAATGCAAGTGGCATGAGTGACTTATACATGAACTATGGACATACAGAACAACCTATCACATGGCAACTAGCATGACCCCTTAGAGCCTTGTTTATGGTTAAGAGCCTTGTTTATGGTTATGAAGCTATTTTACCTCTTGAATTGCAATTTCCATTGCTCCAAGTAGCCTTAACTAATTTCATCAATAACAAGTAGAATAAGGAGTTGTATATGGTAGCCTTGGATTTGATGAAGAAGTGGTGTATGCAAGTTCTTACTCACATCAAGCAATATCAAAAGAGGTAGAAGTGGTAGCATCATGATAACTTGAAAATTCACAAGATCAAGGAGGAGGACCTAGTCCTCAAGGCCATCTGTGAACATGCGGACAAAGTCTCAGCCAACTGGGAAGGGTCCTTTCTTGTCACTAGATCCTACAAGAATGCATTATTTAGAATAGTCAACATGTATGGGAATGAGCTAGGTAATTAACTCAATCATTCCTATCTAAATCCACACTACATATAGACAACAATCATTGACAAGCGAGCCTACTTTCAATGGTCCCTTACAACCTAAAACTGGAAACATGGCCTACCAGGGCCTTAAACTAGTATCATGGTCCTTCATGGCCTTAAAATAGAAACTTTGATGATCTACATAGCTTAATTATCATGTGTCATATATGCATTATAGTATTATAATATGAAGTAAAGTTTTGTATTCTTTGTTGGTGCCTCTTAGGTCAATCCTCTAGACATTAACAAAGAAGGGCTATTGAAACAACACAAAAATTTTCATGTTATAATAAATTTTCATCATGTATCTTTAACCTAATGAAACCTAAGGTAAAACTTCGGTGTAAATATGAAAATTTAATTTACAGTGGACAAGTTCACATATTTTATACTTCTAGAGCTAAAAAAGGGCGCATAAGTGGTCAAAGCATCATTCCCCTAGTGAAAAAGGTTACCTAGTGTCTATATTTGGGCTTGGGGAGTCAAAATTCATTTTAGAATGTCAAAAAGGTAATTTTATGGGTTTTAAGGGCCCTATATATTTTTCTATGCTAGAAGTACATGTAGGAGGGTAAACCTCACCTACTCCAAGTGTGGAAGAATATGGGTTTTGGAAACTTTCCCCCCTCAGTATGGAGACCACATGCACAACCTAGAAACCTTCCCTCCTTAGTGTGGAAGTTTCCCACAAGCATGGAGTCTTCACCCCTAGCATTGAAAATTACATCTCCCAATGTGGAAGCCATAAGAGCCAAAATTCAGTATGTCATGCACTTCAATGTTTACCAACCACTATAGCAAGCATGGTAGAGAGCTCGGCATGGAAGATTCATATCTAGCATGGAAGGTATGTCTTGATTACTATTTATAGTAAATATAATGTACATGGAAGGAAGCTCTCACTATGTATAATAATCCCATAAATTTAGGCATCCATCTCACCTAAATTTGGCAGCCATTTTACAATCATTTTATAGCTAATTTGTAGCCATTTTTGTAGCCAATTTGCATTCAAATCATAGCCATTTTTTGTAGCCCCATTCATCATCCAATAACCTATAAAATCAAACATCAAACACCACTTATAGGTTTAGTAAAGATCTCAAGGTTTCACAATTTTTCATAGGTGAGCAGGTTTCTTGCATGGAGCATACAAGAAATTTTACAAGCACTAATTCCACAAATGGGGTATTTTCAAGCACTCAATGGTTCTTTCAATCTCCCATGTTTTCATCCTTTTGAATCCCATAGTGGAAGCATAAACACCTAGATATTTTTCAATTTTGGCTATTAACACTACACTTCTGGGATCTTCAAACCCTAGCATGGAGTAATTTGACACCTAAGGTTTTTACTTTTCTCATCTCCAACAATGATACAACTTGTAGATATAATGTTGCAATAGTTAAGAAATTTTTTATAGCATTAGAAGTGGCTTAGCACCATGATCATGGAGCTAATCATATTTGCTTCAACAAGCTTTGAACTTTTGCATAAGTGAAGCCTCTTTCTGCTCATCTAGGCACCATTTGTACATATTTCTCTAACTTACTCTTTATTCTTCTTAATAAAGTTTTATGTTTTGAGCTTTATGTTCAAAATAAATTTATTTTCTATGCATTATTCAAATCTATTTTTATTTCCATGTTTTGCATTTCATAATTTCCATTTTTCTTGTAGACGCCCTAGGGATTCGATGTTGGAAGACTGTTGTACCAAGGATCTCTAGTTTTTTCCAAAATCCAAGATTTTTAGTCACACCAAAGGCTCCAAATGTCATTTTTCTTCTTGGAAATTTGCTTCCCCATTTTCTTTTATTGGGGTGAAACCTTCATTGGGTTTCTTTACCACGGCTAGTTAGATGTAGTTTTCCTATTTAGTGAGCTATCTTACACTCGACAAAATTGGTTATTTTCCACTAAATGAAATATGTTACACTGAAGTGGAATTGGTTTTCCCACCAAAGAGATGTATGTTAGGCTTGATGAAAATAATGGTTTTTCCACTAAACAAGATGTGTTATGTCTAGTTGACTTAGTGCTTTTCCACTAAATGAAGTGTGTTACATTCAAGTGGACTTGAAGATGGATCATAGTGAAGATATGGTTACAGTGCATGAATGTCAAATATTGATTAGCATCATTTTCCAAGGTATGGAAGGTCATAATAAGGCTATAGGGTTGGGCTCAAGAGTGTTGTTGGAGGGAGGGCAATGGTAAAAGAACTCTTAACAAAATAGGACAAAGTCACCAAATATTGTACATCAAGATCATATGGTGACTTTTTATCATAATGATTTGGACCTTTGTGATGGCTTTAGGCTTTATCCTACAAACACAATTCCAAAAGGATAAGAAAACCAAGTACACTTAACATGTTATAATGCTACAATGCATATAGGACACATGAAATGATAAAACCAAGCCACCCAGGTCACCAATATTTCTATTTTAAGGTCACGGTAGGCCATGGTACTAGTTTAATGCCTTGGAAGGTTTTTGTGCTAGTTTAAGATCATGGTAGACCATGGTGCTAGTTTAAGATATTCACAAGCTATGGTGCTAGTTTAAGATCATAGTTGACTGTGGTGTCAATTTAATGCCTTGGTAGGCTATGTCACAAATTTTCTGCCTTGTTAAGCCACTATAAGTAGGCTCACTTGTTGATGATTATTGGCTACATGTAATATGGCTTTAGATAGGAATTATTGACTGAATTGGCTAATTCATTCTCATGCATGTCAGCTATTATGAATGCTCTAGGCTCTAGTGATAAGGAAAGTCCCTTCCTAGTTGGATAAGAATTTATCCACATGCTCACAAATGGCTTTGAGGACTAAGTCACTTTCTTTGATCTTATGCTTGGTCAAGGTATGATGATGCTATCATTTCTACCTCTCTTGATAGTGTTCAATGTGAGCAAGCACTTGTACATGTTGCTCCTTCACCAAGTCTAGGGATACTGTCCATAACTCCTTGTTCTATTTATCATTGATAAAGTTGGTTAAGGCTACTTAGAGTGATGGCACCTATAATTCAAGAGATAAAACAACATTAGAACCATAGATGAGGCTTTAAAAGGTTTCACTAGTTACCATGTGATAGGTTGTTTTGTAGGCCCATAGTGCATGGAAAATCTACTCATGCCATTTGCACTTTCTTTTAGTAAGAATCTTCTTGAGCAAGTTGATAATGGTTTTGTTGATAGCTTCTACTTGTCCATTGGCTTGAGGGTAATAGGGAAATGAAAAAGAATTCTTGATTCCTAGGTTATGATAGAAATATTTCACTTCATGGCTACTAAATTTTGGTCCATTATCCATAACTATGATCATGGATATGCCAAAATAGGCTATAATGTTATCTAGGATAAACTTGTAGACTTGGTTGGATGTAGTCTTCCTTAGGAAAATAGCCTCAACCCACCTAGTAAAGTATTTGATTTTGATGATGATGAACCTATGTCCTACAAAATATTTGGGCATTGTAGGTCCAATGATATCCAACCCTCATCATTGAAATGACCATGTTATTTGAGTTATGTGCAACTTAGTCACTAATACATGCATTAGGTCAGTATGCCATTGGCTTGTGTCATATTTTTTAACCTTATACATGCAATCAGATTCCATATGGGGCTAGTAGTAGCCTATCCATCTAATCTTAGTGGCCATAGCTCTAGGTCCTATATGTCCTCCACAAATACCATTATGAACCTTCTCTAGGACTATTCTAGCTTTAGTTTTACCTAGGCAATTTTGTAATATGCCATTGTACAATCATTAACATAATGTGTTATGACCTATAATGACATACTACTTTGATCATTAAAGTACAACATCCTCTTGAGTAGTACTTAGGCCTTGTGAGGATTTTCCATGCATAAGGTATAATTTGATATCATCATACCACTCCCTAGAAGGAGCAGTATGAATAATGGCTACAAAGATTTCCTTGGTGATCTAAATGATGGAAATAGCATAGTCCATGGTTAAGGTGGATAACTTACTAAACACATCTAGCATAACACTGATGGCTAGCATTGCGATTGCATTGGCTATGACATCCTTTTTTGCAGTATGGGTAGGATATCAATGTCTACTAATTGTTGGAACAATTGATTTCCTACATCAAAATAAGATTTTAAGTGTTTGGCTTTGGGATTTGCACACATAGACTTCAATTACTTAGTTAACCACAAGTTTCAAATCACCTTTGATCATTAAGTGACTAATTCCTAGGCCACAGGTTACCATCATCCCTCTGATCAAAGCTTCATACTCCACTATGTTGTTTATGCATGAAAACTCAAAACAATAGGTGAAGGATTGGATTTCACTTGATAAGAATGTTATGATGGAAGCAACACTAGCTCCATGGTTAGTTGAAGCTTCATCAAAGAGCATGAATGCCTCATAACACTCAGGTACATGGCTAATGGCGTTAATGTGCTCATTAGGAAATTTAGGATCTATGGTTGTTTAGTCATCAATAGGTGAAACTATGAGTTGTACAACTATAGCTTGACCTTTCATCAAGGATTGAAAGATGTAAAGAAGGTCAAACTCTATGGTTATGGCTTTCCATTGGGCTATACAACTACTTTTGTAAATGTTGGTCATTATGACTCTGAGTACATTATCCTTGTAAATGATGATGAATTGGCTTCTAAAGAGGTAGTGTCTTCACATATTCAATGAGAAGACTAGTGTTAGATAATACTTCTCCACTCTAGTGTATTAGTCTTCTGGGGAACTAATGCATGGCTAAGGCAGTATACTTGCATCTCTACTCCATCATCATGTTCCTAATAGACTAAAGAACTAATGGATGTGTTAGAGATGGTAAGGTAGATGTAAAATAGTTTACCCTCTTATGGAGGATAGGCTATTAGTAGTTTTCCTAACTCTTGATTAAGTTTTTTAAAGGCCTCTTGACATTGAGTTGTCTGCTTAGAGTGAAACCATTTCTTAAGAAAGTGTTGCATGGACTATAGTTTATCTGTAATCCTAATAATAAGCCTACAAATAAACTATAATCTATCTTATAATCCCTAAATCTCCTTAAGGTTTGTAGGCACTACTAATTTAGGTATGGCCTTAACCTTATCATGATTAACATGTATCCCTACTTTAGATACTACAAAAGACAAACATCTTATCAATCTTGATACCAAAGATATTTCTTAGGATTTATCCTAAGCTCATACTTGAGGAATCATTTAAGCACAAGATCTAGATCATTAACATGGCCACTAGCCACTCTGGACTTAATATCTATATCATCTACATAATCGTTTAGTAGACCTAGCATGTAATCACTAAAGATATTGATCATGGCTCATTGATATGTTGCTCCTACATTCTTAAGGTCAAAGGGCATCATGGTATAGAAAAAGGTACCTGAAGGATTCATGAAGGTCAAGCTAAGTTGGTGCTCTAGGTTAATCCTAATCTAATTATACCTCAAAAACCCAACCATAATGGACAAGGCATGTTTAGCTTCAGTATTGATAAGTTGATCAATACTAAGCAAAGGAAAGTCATATTTGATAGGCAGTTTATTTAGGTCTTGAAAATTAATGCAAATATAGATACTCACATTTTTCTTAGGAACTACCACTATGTTGGACACCCATTATACATAGTTGACATTCTTAATGAATCTAGATTTGTAGAGCTTTAAGATCTCATCAAGAATTGTCAAGGCCAAATTAAATCTAATCTTGTGTACTTTCTTCCTAACTAGTCTAATGCTAGCATCAAGTATGATGTTGTGCTAGACCAAACATGGCTCTAGGCCTAGCATATCTTCATATGACTAGGAAAAGATCTTAATGTTGCCTTGTAGGACCTTGGTGATGTCTTGAGCCTATTGAGGTTCTAGTGAGGAACTTAGTTTAAGGATTTTCTTCGCACCACTGTGTGTTGTGATAGGAACCTCAACTAGAGAGTCTTCAATTATGTTGTCCACCTTTAAGTCAAGGGTTTTGACTAGGTTTTTAGGTCATTCTAAAGGTTTCTCTATCGAGGTGACATGGTTGAGAAGACTCTTAAGCTTAAGATTTAGGAAATCATAGTTGATATATCATTCTACATCACCGTGAGGTCCACTTAGGCTCAAAGGTAGATTGATCTACTCCCAGGTACTCATACTTTGATCCTGCATGTCAAACAAAAGTACATTAAGTGGAAATTGGATAACAATAAATAAATAATGCTAAGATGCTATAAAATTATGTAAATAGATGCTAATATAATGTAAACAAGGTCATCCAAGGCTATAAATGAGGTAAAAATAAGAGGAAAAAGGGTAATAAGGGCTAAATAAAGGTTAAAAATGGGAAATACAAGAAATAAAGTTGCAAATGGTCAATAAGGATCACAATTTCACTAGTTTTAGGCCTTATTAGGCCATGATGTAAGTTTAGTATCTTAGTGGACTATAATGCCAGTTTGAAGCCTTAGTAGGTCTTGTTCACATGCTGTCAAATAGTGATAAGGAAAGGCCATACCCCACTATTTGATATTAATAAAAGGCTAAAAAGGGTAAATATGGCTATAATAAGACAAATAATGAAAATATAAGGATATATAAATGTTTTAAGAATATTCAAGAAGGTCAACCATGCAGAACAAGGGTAAGAAGAAGGCAAAACATCACGTAATGAGGCCAAATGAAGCAAAATAGGCTACATATGATTAAACTTGTCTTATATAGGATAAAAAGTGTTATGTTTTGCTAATTTTTAGGCCTTAGTAGGCCATGGTTTATGGCTATAAGGATATTAGGTGAGATTGGACATCAGTCAAGGCTATTTTTGGGCTATTTAGACCCAGAAATCAAGAGTTTTGAGACTTCCATATTGGGGCCCCTTTTTTCCACATTGGCCAATGTGGAAGAAGGGACCCCTAGCATGGAAACTAAGGAAAGTGGATTTTTCGACATATAGAGATCCAAAATTAAGGTTTCAGGGCCTTCCAAAGGCAACGTAAGCCTATATCTATAAAAATTATATACTCCGAAGGTTAGTAGAGGCAAAAAAGCTAGTTCTAGAGCTTGGCCCCCTTGCTTCCATACTAGATAGCATGGAAAACCAAAAAAACTGAAAATATGATCAAACATGATCAAATAGGTAATTGGAACCCAAATCGTGGATTTATCCATCATCTAGCTTTCTTTTGAAATCATTTGAGTCAATTTTGGGTATAAAAACATGTTGAAATGTCTTTTTCCCTTTCTTCCATATTGATCATGGAAGAATGGGGGGACACTTGTTCCATGGATTAAATGTGGTTTAGGAGTGCATCATCTAGGTTCCTAGGCTCCTAGGACTCTACATCATGATTCTACAAGTTTCTACCTAATTTTGGTCACGTTTGGAGGTCATTTAAGGGCAGTTAAGATCTTACCCCCTTGTTTCCATGATAGGGAAGTTACTCGAGTGTGGATGATTAGGGGGAATGAGTTTCAGAGGCTAAAACAAGATCAAAGTGACATAATTTCAAGGCTATTAGATTGTAGGCTTCTCCGACATAGATTTTTGGTCTTCACGAGTGTAATCTTCACACTAAAAGTGAAAAAGCATCCTTTTCCCCTTATTTCCATGCTACCCAACATGGTAGGGTCATTTTCCAATGTATACGGAAAAAGAATCTTAGATCTAGGCCAATTCATATCATAATCATCTATGGATGTTAGCTCCCACAGTTTTTGGGGTTAAGGGATAGGGTTCTAGGTTAAATTTTGGTAGTTTTGAGTGTTCCTAATTGTTTTTTGGTCTTTCCGATTTTTTCCATATTCAGGATTCTATGTTTAGTGTGGAAGACTAGGGGGTACTAGCTTTTTGGACATTTTGGATTAGTTTACTAAGTTTTGAAGGCTCTAGAAAGTGCTAACATGGTTCTAAGGTTCATGTAAGGTCATTTGATGTCATTCCTAGGTGTCTATAAGCCCCAAATGAGTCATTCACTTAAGTCTACACACTGGCCAACATCAAAGAGAAGGTCCCCAACATGTAATAACCACAAATCTTAGATCTAAACCAATTTTAGCTTAAATTCACTATGCATGTGTGCTTCCCAGCATTGCTAGGATAGAGGTATAGGGTTTAGGGTCAAAATTGGCTAGTTTGAAGATTTTCTAGATGGTTTTTAAGCTTTTCCCTTTTCTTCCATGCTATGGATGACATGCTTAGTGTGGAAGATTAGGAGGGGTAGCTTTTTAGGCATTTGAAGTCACTTTTTCAAGGTTTTAGGGCTCCATAATATGTAAAACTAGTCTTAGGGTTCATGTAAGGTTGTACAATGTTTTCTTGAGGTGTCCAAGGGTTATTTTCAAGATCCCCCAAACTTTCCCCTCACTTCCACACTAGCCAACATGGAAGAGGTGGATCTTAATCTAAAAGATGTGAGGGACCATAATTTTTACCATTTTCTATCATTTCTATGCATGCATGTGGGTTTCTAAGGTTGATAAGTTTGATTATTAATACCCAGTGTCAAAACTTGATTATTTCAATGGTTGTTAAGTGGTTTTTGATATTTTCACCCTTCTTCCACATTTGAGCTCCTATTCTTAGAATGTAAAATTTGTGGTATGGTATTTTTTGCTATTCATGATCAATTTTGAAGATTTTGAAGATTCTAGGAAGAGTAGATAGTGTCCTAGGACACATAGGGCTATATGGTGTCTATTTAGGTTATCTGAGGGCTATTTTAGAGTTCTTCCAAAGTTCCTCCTTTCCTTCCATGCTAGAAAACATGGAAGAAATGGATTCTAGTGTGGAGGATCTAGGAGGATTTTCTTTTTACTAATTTTTTCTAGTTGTACCTATGCATGTGTGTCCATAGGCTTGCTAATGTTGACAATCGATGCCTAGGGACAAAATCTAGTTACTTTGAGGATTGTAAGAGGGATGCTTATTATGGATGGGATGCTTATTATGGATGGGATCCTCCTCATCATGGAGAGTCCAAGGGTGTCTAGTTTTGGTTACTTCAAGTGACTTCCAAAAGTATAGTAGCTTCTAGGAGAGTTGGGTTGCTTCTAGAAGTCAAAATTCATGCAAACATTAACAATTTTTCCCCTTCCAACCATGCTAGGATTTGTATGATTATCATGGATGAAGTCATTATCAGCATAAAAGAATCTTAGGAAGCTGATTTTTATCAATTTTTGGCATTCTAGTGGCATCCCAAGAGGTTTTTAGGATTCTAGTGTTAGTACTAGTTAGCTTGATGTTTTCTTCTTACATTTGGAACCTCCTACTAACCTTCTTAGATCCATCCACCTTGTTTTCATGTTGGGTAGTGTGGAAGAACCATGAAAGATAGATCTAGGCTAGTTCAAAAGCTAATTAACCGTGCATGTAAGCATTCAAGGTTTTTGGTGTCAACAAGTGGTGTTTGGTGTCAGCATCCACTAGTTTGGAGGCTTCTAGGTGTGTCATGAAATCTCTTCCTCTCCCTTCTTCCACATTGGGCATGATGGCCATAGCATGGATGATAGGAGGATGATAGTTTTATACCAATGTTTACTACTTTGAGTTCTTTGAAAGCTCCAAATAGTTCCAGCGAGGTCTAAGGATCACCAAGGTAGGTTATTTAGCTATTTTGGATCATAACTTAGGTTTTCATACATAGCCCCTAGATTTCCAATTTGGCTCCATGCTAGGTAGTGTGGATCATGGATTCACTAGCATTTAATAGATTATGGTTGGAAAATAAACTTGTCTAAGGATCAATCTAGGCTACTAGAGACTATGAGGGAGTACTAGGCTTTGAGAAATGGCTACTAGGTAATAATTTTGGTAATTTTTATCTTCACCCCATCCATCTACACTAGGTTTGGGATGCTCAATGTGGATGAGGCCTCTCTCAACATGGAACCACAAAATCCCAAGGTTTCAACCACTTTTGACTAGATTTGATGAGGTTTTGCGGTTGTGGGTTGTGCTTGGAGGAAATTTGGGTCACGTGGGCCTACTTTGGGGGTGAAACTTGGGCTAGATGGGTGTTGGGGGGTAATAATGGATGTTACCCCCCTTCTTCCATACTAGGTGCTACTTCCCCAACATGAAAACCCAAGTTGTCCAATTTTGTCCATTTCTAACCCCTCTGGGAAGCCTAGGGTTGAACGAGGTAGGTTTTGGCTACTAAAAGTGGTAAAAATGTTATGTTTTAATGGCTTTATGAAGTGATATTCATGTATCCACATTGGGCATGATATCTCCAACATGGATTCATGGGAGTTAAGGCTTGGTTATTTTTCTAGGTATAAAAAATGCTCAAAACTTAGCATTGATGTAATTTTTAGGCCAAAGTGAGGGCATATAGTGGGATCCAAAATCCAAAAATTTTAAAACTTGAAAAGTGAAGTTATTTTTCACCTATCCCAGCATAGAAGATACTTTTCCACCTTTGAACTTCAATGCACTTGAAGTTATGGTGCACTAAATTGGTAGTTGAAGTTTAGTGGTGGGCATTTAGGTTTTGATGTAGTTTTTATTGTGAAATTTTGAAAGTTTCAACCACAATATTCATTCTATAAAAATTTCACATTGATGAAGATCATAAAGAATAAATATTTAATGTGGAAACATTTAGTCTTCCCTATAGCTAGCATTGAACCCCTATTCCTCTCAGATTTCAACCATTTCAAACATTGAGCTTGCCATTACACCCAGCAAGCACGGGAAAAGACCCAAAATGCAAAAATTAAAAAGGTATATGAGCATGAAAGGGACATATCAAGGCTTCATATACCCATTTCAATTAAGGTTTCCTCTATCACTGCTCCAAGGTAGGCAGTTCTAAGCATTTTTACTTTGGTTTCTAGCCTTTTTTCTTATTTTTTCTTGTCATGTTTGGGGGTTGTTTTCTTCATATCTATGCTAATAGAGGAGATAAAATGAAATTTTGATGAAATTACATCTCTTATTTTGGTTGTTCTATATAGATCTATGGTCATTTCATTGTTTGACCTTGGTGGATTTTATTTTTAAATTAGGCATGTTGTTTTCATGCTTTTTCCAAAAATTGGGGGTAGCACCTTTTCTCTCAGATCTAGGCAAAAATATTTGTGAAAATTAAATTTCAAAAAAGTAATACCCCGTAATTTTAATGTGGTTCCAAATGGGTATTTATTGGTTTGGTTTTCTTGGCTATATTTTATGGCTATGTTAAGTTGGGTTTTAAGCTTTTTTAGGTGGATTTTGCATGAAACAATCTCTAGAAGGTTCATGATTTTAGGATTATTTCTATGGTGGAATCACTAAAATTGATGCTTGGATGAATTTTTATTAAATTTTTAATTATGGCTGTATCAATAAGATTAAAGTTTGGTTGGAGCACTTTACCCCTTTGGAGATGAATGTGATTGACATGTGTAAAGGTTTCTCTTATCAACTTCCATGACTTTGGAGATGTTATGAAATTTTTGTAATGTTCTAAATTTATTTTTAAAGGATATAAGTAATTTTTTTTCATTTTTGTTAATGTTTATGCTAATGGCTATTTTCTAGATTCTAAATTTGGCTATGTGTCACTAGGCTATAATGTTTTAGCTAATGTATGAGGCTATGCAAGGCTATAATTGTGTCATCATAAATTTCTTAAAAAAATTTGAATAAACACCTTAGAGCTTTTCATAGATGCTAGTTTCACCCCTAAATAGGATTTTTTTAGAAACATGTTAAGAAATTTTAATCAATCCTAATATTTTTGTTTTGCCATGTAGGGTCTTTCTAAAGTCCATATTCATCATCATGGAGTGAGTCAGCATCTTGTGTTACATTGGCCACCCCAAGGATAATATCCCTATACCTAATATGACCTTTGACAAGGTCTCACTAGGGTTCTTGCTAGGGATAAGGGAATTCCTTGCTTATATCCTTAGAACTTTAGTATGATGTTGTGGTCATACTTATTTGCGAATGTGGCTGAGGTCATAGTGAAGATACTAATGGATCAATCATTTGCTCTAGTCGATAGGTTTATTACCTATAATCTACCTCCTAAGATAGTAGGGAAAACCATAAGTACAATCAGTCAATGCTACCTCATGGAGATCTAGATTATGCCAAAGTATAGTCAGTATAATGCTAACAATACTCTGATGGTGACACATTGCACCCACATGTTGTTCCAGAATCCACCTAGCATCATGTACTATCTACAAGGGTAATAATGGTTGTTATAGTATTTCTTTTTTTTTGGATTTATTAGCTAAACTACCTTTTCTAACCTTAGTTTTGTGAACTTCTTGCAGGTATAGGGTTTGTGAGCAAGGCTTATTTAGTGATGATCAAACCTTTGTGGTGGCTCAAACCACCCTAGATGTATTCCCCAAGGGCTCCCAAATCAAAACTATTGTGTATGAATAATTAATATGGGACTTTAATGCCTACAACAAGAGATTCAACCTTATCTATAGAAGCGTTTGGGTGAGAGAAAAACACACAAATGGTGGATGGACTCCAAGATCTCCTTGGATAAAACCCTAGTAGCTAGTACCTTTGCTCAAACCACACCAAACAAGAAGAAGAAAGGTGAACATAAAGGCTATAGCTTCTAATGTTATATGGATATGAAACTTCTAAGTGTTTTATTACTTCAAATAGTTATCAAATTTTCTTATGTTAATGCAAAATGTTGGTTTTTGCCTTACAAGACTCTCCACCAATATTGATGTCACCTTACCACTTAAAGGATGTCATGAGGATACCCTCATCTTAAATTTTGGTGAGGTGACGCTAGCACAAGAGTGGCTAGGGGGATAGGTGCCTAGGTACATTCAAGAAAACATCCAAAATGTAGGTTTTCTTGATTTTTTTATTGCATCTATCCCTTCCATCCCCTCCACAAGAGATGCTAAACATCATCAACTCCTTCAATAAAGTAGTTGATTACTTCCACACCAACATTTGAGGCATGCCAATTACCATAGCCATCAATGAGATCACCTTTTACAACTTAATTGTTGTCCTCACTAATTGGGTAAAGGTTGACAGAAAAATAATGAAGGAAGAGGGCCACCATGAAAAAGTTTTAGAGTTGCTTGGTGCTAGCATGAGTCACTCCAAAATTTCCCTGGATAGATTCATGAACCCTGATGCAAAGGCATAATATCCTTTGTTTAGGTTCTATGAATTTCCTAAACTATTGTTACAAAAGAAGGTAATTAGCATCATGTAGGGGTGGACCTTTAAGAAGGTCCTAATAGATGACATCAAGTTCAACTGATCAGCTGCTTTGGTTGTTGGCCTTAAAGATGAGATTGTTAAACTCAAGGACACCTATACCATAATCCACATGCATGTTTTATTTTTTGTAGGTTAATTGAAGATGTTCACAAATTTCCTAGTGGTGTGGAGAAATGGATGATGGGTTTCCCAAAACCTAGACCAACTTTCTAAGCCTCGAATAAGGCACATTTATCCAATGGTACAAGCCCAAAACCCACCAAAGGAGATGGTGGATTTGTTGTCCATTACCACCAAGGGTTTTGATGCTACCCAATTCAAATCCCCTAATATCCTAAAGTAGGAGCCCCTCACTATAATGATGGAAAATGTCGGTAGCTGGAAAATACCAAACAAAATCCGTGTACACAGTTTTAACCACGAATCTGTCCTAGGGTTGTGCTGGAGAAAACGAATCCACAGTGCCCTGAACGGTCTTGTCAATCAGATAGGGACGTACTTAATCAGTAAATCGATGAAGATTATAGGTGTTCTATGGAACGATTTGATTCGATAAATCATGAAAGGAGAGGAAAACAATGTAGATAAATTGCAATAATGACAACGTTAACACGATAAAGGAAATCAGATTTAAGAGAAATGCATGATTTCAAGATCTATACTTTGACCCGAAAAAACAAGTATCTTGTATACAAAACTACAATGGGAAGACTCCGATTATCTTGTGCGGAACATACACAAAATAATAAGAAAAACTATTTAACAAGGAGTGTAGAATGGAGCTCGGTCTACCTTGTAAGCCAAAGATAGAGTGCAAGGAAGGTCAAGCTCGGATGTCTATCAACCAACTGTGTCTGATCAATAGATCTTGCCAACCACACCAGATGATCTCTCGATCTCTGATCTATCTTCTTCGCTTTGGATAGTCTCTGCTCAAAATTGCCAAGGATCACCGATGGGAGAATTGTATTTTCGCCAAAAGGTATGATCTCTCCTGCTACTAAATGCTCTAAGATGTCTCTTGTTTCTGCTCAAGGATGATAACTGCCAAAAGTTGAAGATGCCAGCCGCTGCTCTTCCTTCCAAAAAAAAGAAGTCCTCTCTTTCTTCACCAACTGAGGTATTTATAACATGCAGAAAAGGCACGGCCTTGATGACACGTGTCTCGAACTTTTCGGATACCGTTGACTTGACGAACTGGCTATGTCACATCACATTGCAACGTATGTTGTCAACACTTTTGCTGAAGCTGCTTCATGATTACACACAATATGCTTATCAGCGTATTGCACGTATGGATAGCAAATGTGTAACTGATTTAGCCGGTTTTATGCTGTATTACAGTTGTTTACGCTGCGTCGCGTGGCAAAGCGTAACAAAGCATGGAAATAGTGAGTCAAGCTATTTTATGCTCATTTACGTAGAAAAGCATAAAAAATGATCAACTCGACAATAAATTACGCTGACGTACACTGCGTAGCGTAACAAGCGTAAGGTGATCAATCTGCAAAAAGAAAGGAGCCGATCTGTCGCGCTTCCTTTGGACTTTCCCTTTGACCTTTTTGAAGCTCATTACGCTGCCTTGGGTAAGAAAGCATAAATCTGACCCTGGACAAAAGACTTAGCAGGATATGCGAGAAGTCACATATTACACTACTCAGGCCTTAAAATTCACCAAATCTGTTGAAGTAAGTCACCTTCTAATGTCAGACTATGTTAAGCAGAATTACGCTAAGCTTCATTACACTATGTTGCGTAATGTAGCGTAAAGATAGAAAACATAGTAAAATTGGAATTTGTAAGGAAATTGGAGACTTGATGCCGAGCGCTGTTTTGCCTTGCTTTGCCTTGTTCTGCCTTCCGAAATTCTATCACGAACTTTTTCCTGAATCATGAATTTTCACCTGAGGCTAATTCACAATTTCCATGGTGTTTCAATGGCCCCTCTTTGTTGATAGTTAGAGGGCTTGCCCGAAAGACGTCGACAAAGAATACGAAACAGCGGATCGATGAAAGTACCAACAACGTTTATCAACAGGTACTCAAGTGTCGCCTTATCAACATAGAGGAGTAGAGATGAAGGAAATGGAAGATAGAATGGTATGGGAGGAAACAAGTTCGGGGAAGACACAAATGAGGTTCGGGGAAGACGCAGATGAGTGGGTATAGCTTTTTCACTCATAAGCAAATAGGATTTCTCCTGAGATTACGTTTGAATGGAGTTATGCCTTCATTTTTTGTTAAAGGGGGTTGCATAGACGAATTGTGTTGCGTCTGCATGGCCTGGGTGAGATGTGTTTCACCCATTTTGCCAACCCCCTACTTTTTTTTTGGCATCCACTAGGTGAGTTGCGTTACACCAGTTCATGGACTTGAGTGTAATGCGAATGAGGAAAGCGTGTGCTTCGTATGTACATTTTGTGTACGGGAAGTAGATGGGATAGTTAAGGATAGTGATAAGGGCTAGGGGTAGGGTTATGAGGAACACAAGGATGCATCCTCCGAGTGGATAGGCCAACTTAAGCAGCCATCTTAAAACGCTGTCAGTATTACACCACTCAGATGAACGCACCTTCGAATGACGTCCTCGTAACAAGTAACCTACAACCAAAGAAGAAAATAGAGGATACCATTGTCTGTGCGAATCGTGGGTGAGGTTGTTGAAACAAGTACTATTAGAGGTGAGATAAAGTGATCGGGTCGTGAAGGAGGAACTATAGCACGAGGGCAGAGTCTTCAACCTTGATGCTCAGCCCAGCATATCGTCGCCAGAGAACATTAGACTCAGTGCACCTGACTAGTTATGTAAAGAACCAGCTAGGTGAATCTGTGAAGCCAGAGCCTAATAGCGATGATGAGCGAAGATCCCCAAAGTTGTAATTGATGAGAACCCCTTTGGGGCTCCGGACGGCAAAACTAACCTCTCAGAGGTACCACCGCTAGAATGGGTGTGGTGAAGGTATCTCTAAGGGGTCAGTAGTATGTTCTTCAGCACATCCGAGAGATCAGCAGAATGCTGGTGAGGTAGTGATGCTAGGGTTGTCTCAGCGTCCCACCCCATTTGTCTTGCAGCTGCACAGAGATGATTATGCTCGTCTGACTTGCATGATGGTAGTTTGTGAGTCCCAATTTTAAGTCCTGGTAGACTTTCGTTGCTGGTTTTAAGTCTCAGCAGATCATGCTCCCAGTTTAAAGTCTGGGTGGACTGAGAAATGCTAGTTTTACATCGTAGCGGACAGTGACGAAGCTGATTTATGGTCTCAACAGACCGTGCTATGGATGTCAATTTTGTGTACCCAGGGACAAGTTTGTGTTGGTTTTATGTCTCAGCAGATGACTACTTGCCTGCACCAGTTTTGTGTCATGGTGGACAGCTAGTGCCAGTTTAGTGTCATGGCAGACGCGTGCAGAAACTGCCAGTTTTTCATCTTGGTGGACCTGTACAACACTGCCATTTTTACGCCGTAGCGGACAGTTACAACTTGCCAATTTTACATCATGGCAGATGATCTGTGCTAGTTTAGCGTCGTGGCGGACGCATGAATGGAGTGCCAGTTTTACATCATAGCGGATGATTATTGCTAGTTTAGCATCATAGTGGACGATTACAACTTGCCAGTTTTACGTCGTGGCGGACGATCTGTGCTAGTTTAGCATCATGGCGGACGCGTGAAGAGAGTGCCAGTTTCACGTCATAGCGGATGGTTGTTGCCAGTTTAGCATCATAGCGGACGATTACAACTTACCAGTTTTACATCATGGTGGATGATCTATGCTAGTTTAGCGTCGTGGCGGACGCGTGAAGGGAGTGCCAGTTTTACGTCGTAGCGGACGGTTTTTGCAAGTTTAGCATCATAGTAGACAATTATGGCCATACCTGATATTCACACTAGAGATGCAGCTATATGTATTACTGCTACAGATATATATGATTAACAGGATTTGGTTGCTTGTTGTCATCATTATCTGCTAGCTTGAATGCTTGGTTGCCATACACATCAACCACCAAGAAAGGGTTCTCCCATTTTTCAGAGAATTTGCCCACTGGTTTGTGAATGGCCTTGAGAACTAGATCTTCCTTCTTGGTCAGATGCTGCTAAAGATTGTGATGATGCTTTTGCCTCTATTTGTCTTGATAATTTTGGATTGTATCAAGTGTCTGTATTCTCTTCTCTTCTATTGAATCCAAATCCATGATCCGAGACTCGGTGTGTTGAGCCTCATTTATAATCATGGAGAGGACCATTCTCAGAGAAGAAATTTACAATTCAAGGGGTAGCACTGCTTCAGATCTGTAGACTAGGCTATAGGGCATACTATCTATAGCCCATTTATATTAATAATGTTTGCTGTCAAGAGCTCGCCTTCGATGGGACCCAACGGAGCCCATTGATTTGGACACAGTGGAGCCTCCACCTGACGGGGTGGTCGTGCCACGTAGCATTTATGAAGAGATGCGTAAATGTGTGCTATGCTCGACTCTCTCCTTGTGGGAGAGTAAGAGTATCAATGAAGGCCTCTAGAAAAGGCTACAGAGGTCAGAGAGGGAGAAGGAGTCTCTAGCCAAAGAGGTCAGAGACATAAAATCATGATGCAAGTTCCTACAGGCGTAGGAAACAGGTGAGGAAGACTGGCGCATAGCTATGATTGACTACTCTCACTACTGGACTGTAGTTAGGAACAATGTGCAAACCAATCAAGATTTGGTGGAGCAGCAAATGGAAATAGAGCTGTTATCTCAGAAAAGCCAAGACTGGAAGGATTTCTGCACAAGCGTGCAAGAATGGGAATAGAAGGAAAAAGATCACAAGCATCTGTATAAGCGAGAGTGTCTCACTTATCGTTAGCATTATCGTGATTCTACCATCGAAGCTCAATCCTTGCGGGTATTCCTTGATGTCATTAGCTTGTCCAAAGCCTTTGAGAAGTTCCAGGAGCAGGTGACAATAAGTGCGTCACCGGAAAGAGAAATGACTCTTCCCGGGGGTGAGACTACTATCCCTACTTTCTTCCCTGATCCACCTCGCTAGACTAGTGTGGAAAAGGGGAAGGTGAAGGTTGGAGCTGCTCTGGAGAATGGTGTATGGTCTGAACTAACTGAAGATGAGATCATGTAGTGCCTATGGGTCAGTTTAGAACAGCTCCCCTTTGCTGCGGAAGCAGGCCCATCGCGAGTAAGTTTAAACATTATTGAATCTAAATTTTTTGATTATGGATTCAAGTATTTGCGAATGTATTTGTTGCACGCAGGTACAAGAATTGGAGGGAAAAGATGAAGAGGGTGAGGAACAAGCACAAGAAGAGGAGCGTAATAGAGAATAGCGTCCTCTTGTGGAGCCGACGCTGGAGCAGAGGCCTCGTGGGGATGGCATTCCTCATGAAGGAATACCTTCTAAGAAGGACAGCCCACTTGAGGATGATTTATTAGGCTTGGAGCCTGACCTAAGGGATATGGGTGATAGTTGCACCAGGGGTGATGCCTAACTGTAACTTACGCATGATTTTATTGATTCGAATTGAACAATGGTTATATGAATATTGAAAAGACTGACATTAAGATCTTCTGTATGGTTTTAAATTCTATTTATTTTAATTTTTGGTTTTATCTCTTGATTTGCAACGCGTAAGTGTAGTTCTTAAAGGTTTTGAATAAGTTACGTTGTTGTGAAATAGAATTGCTAGTTTAAGGCCATTGCGGGCCATCATGTAACATTTGCGTAAGATACCAGGGAATTAGTTTTAGGCCATTGTGGGCCTTTGCTAGTTTAAGGCCATTGAGGGCTGTCACTAGTTTTACGCTATTGCGGGCCACCGCTAGTTTAAGGCCGTTGCGGGCCCACTGCTAGTTTAAGGCTGTTGCAGGCCATGACTAGTTTAAGGCCATTGAGGGCCCACTGCTAGTTTAAGGCGGTTGCGGGCCAACTGCATAAGTCTGGAAGCGTAATTGATAATAATGTACATTTCTACATAATTGCACTAAAATGATCAATGAGCATAAATAGCGTATATAAAGAAATGTGAGTGACGTAATGAATAGCAAGCATAAATATGTATGTATATATTAAAGAGGATTGACAATGGAAATTGCTAAGCATAAAAGGAAAAATTAGTAAAGATGTGAAGATGCATGTAAATGCCATTTAGATCAATCACTAATTTGTAATTGTTTCTTGATGGCCCTTACGTTCAGTGGTCCATAAGGGTGGGGAGACTTGTAGCCTGACTCTTCTACACCACTGTCCTGAAATGGCAAGTTGGCCCAGGCTAGACTGTCATCATTCGTTTCGGTTTGTTCAGGGATTCGGGGACGGGTCTGATCATCCAATGTTTCTATCTCCAAACCCCATTCTTCTTCGATATTGTTGATAGTCCTGGGGGTGATTTCGTCAGCACGTATTACAACCTCTCCCCTTGCGTAAGGGAGATGTATCTCTTGATGGATTGGTAATGAAACCGCCCTCAGTTGGGCTAGCCAGGACCTCCCTAGAATTAAGTTGAACCCGGGCATCTCCTCGACGAGAAGGAATGTAGCATCCGTTGGGAATTGATCCCCTGCCACAATTTCAATGCGCACCATCCCCTTGACCTGAACCCGTGCCTCGTTGAACAACTTTACGCATGTTGTCGTTGTGGGACTGATCTGGTTGACCAGACCCAACCTATCCACGATGGGATAAGGAATGACATTTGTAGCTGTGCCATCATCCACGATCACCCTCCGGATTCGATATTGATGGACCCGGATGGTGATAAACATGGGTTCGGTTGTCACTTGACCTTTCTTAGGATCATCTTTGATGGATTTGTCATGAAAGGTTAACGAGGTAGGTTTAGGTCACTCAGCATCAGAGGGAAACATGATAGCGTGTATCGCTTCCTCCTCCGCTAGTAAGCTTTCCTCCACAGGTATGGATGTCAGCATGTGGACCATGGCCTCACGGTGTTTTTGAGATGTCATGAGCAGGTCATAGAGGCTCAATGTTGTGTTTTTTTGTTTTAGATCCTGTTTGACCTATGTAAACACGTCAAGGAGATTCCATTCTTTACTGGCTTGTTTATCCCCTCTATCTTCTTCCATTCGCCCCAAGAGACGGATCTCCCGGGGCAGAACGGCGTCGGTCGAAGGGTTGCTCTTTTTCATGCCAAGGGTGGGTGGCTATGTTTCTGCACCCTTGTCCTACCCAGGAGGTGCAGATGCAAGGATAGAGGCCAAGGGCCTAGGCCTAGCGAAGCCTAGCGTAACATGGTTTTTAGCGGCATTGACTAACGTGTCTCCTTGCTTTTGTTTATTAGGTGATGGTTGGTGATTTGTGTTAGAAGCTTGCCCCCGCATAAAAGGGGTAGCTGGTGATTTTGGCACCTTGAGAATGAAAGGTGCCTTAGGTGTGGGCGCAAACATAGCCGCGGCTTTACTGTTACTGGGAGGCTGAGTTGAGTCTGGAGAAGGCGTCCGAATGATGAAGGGTGACTTTGAGACACCACTAGCCACCAATGAAAAGTCTGTCCCCCTTGGTGAATTGGTAGGCATGCATAAAACAAAAGGTTGTTTAGGTGATACCTTCCTTTCACTATCCATACTCACCACATTGATTGTGTAGGGTGCGTTATTTGCATTTAATGGATCCTGGTACACGTGCAACGCCTGGTTTTCCAGACGCGTTGGACTACTACCGTCTAGCTTCAAATGACCATCGTTGATCATGCATTGAATGTCATCTTTCAATGCCCAGTAGTAATCTGTGTCATGACCACACAACTGGTGGTAGTCACAGAAACGGTCCAGCCTGAATGACTTCGGAACTGGTGGTTCGTCAGGTAGGGCTAAAGAAGGATTCTTCAGCAGTTCACAATGATGCTTGTGATGCTTCAAAGCTTCTTCGGATACCTTCTTAGTCTGAATGTATCCTACCCCTAGTAGTTGTTTCAAAAGTTCTGAGTGTTTTACAGGAAGGGCTGTATACTTTGAGCGATCTTTATGCTCAAAGTTTGGTTTTGGCTGAGGGGGCTTTTCAACGGTACATGTGTCTTGGCTAGTGCTGCTCGCACTAGCCGTGGTCTCGGGTGATGCCGTAGGTGCCTTCTTGTTTTTGTTCTTAGCGCCTTCAGCCAACGCAGCTACCATCGTTGTTGTTGTTTTACCTTTACCCTTGCCCTTGTTGTTAGCATTTTTATAGGTGACATACACCGGGTCCTTGCTAGCCTCCGCAGCATCTTGGATGCTTTTAGTCTGGGCGAAGGCCTAATGTAAGAAGCTATGGGAAAGATAATACAGCTTAGACTTGATAAAATCATTAACTTCTCCTTTGAATATAGCCAGCAAATGGGCCTCCGCAATTGGCTCACAGATTTCATTCAAAGTAGCACTCCACCGCTGTATAAGTTTTTGGACTGGTTCAAGTGGGTCCTGTTTCACTCCCATGAGCTGATCTAATGTGACCTCCAGCTTTAAGTTGTATTTAAAGCGAGTCACAAATTGTGTCAGGAGCTCTTCCAAGGTTGAGATGGAAGAGTGAGGGAGGTCTCAATACCAATCCAAAGCTTTCCCTGCCAGAGACATAGCAAAGACGCAGATGATTGTGTGAGGCCACTGCTGTAACAACAAAGATTCGGATCTGAAGGTAACCAGGTGAGCGTTGGGATCTCCCTCCCCATTATATTTAGTGAAATGGGGCAAGGATATCCCCAGTGGTAACGATAGCATGGAGACTACTAGACTAATAGGATCATCTTGATAGAAGTCCATAATCTATATAGTGTCTAAACCAGCGGCCTTAAGGTGTCTAACCTCCTCGGTGAGGGTTTGAATAAGTAAGAATGCTTGATCTAAGCCTGTTGATGAAGATGTTTATGCAGGGGGAGCTGGGGGTTGACCTGTAAGAGTCGCGCCAGGTAATGGTAATGGAGGAATGGTTTGACTAGCAGATGGTGCGGCGGGGATCCCTGCAGATAGAGGTGCTTGTGAGGACCACCGTCCACCGATTTGAGAAGAGAGATTAGCCACCGCTGGCTGTGCAATGTAGGGATGATAAGGATATTGTGAGACCATCTGCGGAACATGCATGTGGGTGTAGCCAAGGGTTGTATACCATACACCGTAGACTGGTTATGTTGTGCCACGGGGATGATCCACTAACTCACAGTGGGCTGTTGGATGGATGTCTGTGGTTGAACGACGGCTGTGATCTGGTGGCTTGGAGGGGGCGGTAGCGATAAAGTTTGCACCAGGAGAGTTGTAGATATGGCATGGGGTTGGATTTGAGGGATGAAATGAGGCACGGTGGATGTAGGGACCACCGACAGAATGTTGATTACACGTGGAAATGAAACCACCCCCAGGTTATTTTGGGGTATTTGCACTTGCAGCCCAGACGACTGTGTAGTGGCTTTCGGGATGACAGGAATGTGAGTTTTTGTGGTCATGGCAGGATTAAGATGGGTGGCTTCTCCGTTGAGAGGGAATAAGGGATTTATGTAGGTATGGGGCCTCAAAGTATGATATCAATGTTCAAACTGGGCTGCAAATTCATCATCTTCTTCCTCCCCATTTTGGAGTTCCAGCATAGCTCGGGTAGCCTGACTCCTAGCCATGACCAATTGTGTTATGATTTCAGAGGAATGATGTCGTAGGCAGTAGGGGTAAAATCCTGACCCCCTTGTTGGATCATCTCAAAATTTTGTTTCACCTCGAATTTGGCTCAGCTAACGGCAAGCTTTGCCTAGATCTTGACGCAGATGAAGTTGTATTCCTCAGGGGTCACAACGATAAATACGGGGTCTTTGCCTTGTAGTCTCAATGACCAACGCGACAGTCCCTTGGGTCCTATAACACCAGAAGTTGGTTCGGTGACGACGATGGGATTCACAGATGTGGCACCCGAGTCAGTTGTGGTCATTGCAGCTATGGTGGTGTATGCAAAATCCATTAGTCAAGTAGATTAACGGTAATAAATAACTGGATCTAAAGGAAATGTACAAACAAGATCGCGATTACGCTTTCTACCTTGTAGGATTCCAAAGGAATCATTACTGTGACCGATCTACACTGCACGACTTTGTAAACTTCCCTAGAGGTATTACGTTTACGTTTTGGCAATGCAGGTACAGATCGCTTATTGGGCCACCCATAAAAAATACGAATTGGAGCCTAGGCCCTCCTTCTAGCGCCAGAAAACTGTAATGACGAAAAATGTCGATAGCTGGAAAATACCAAACAAAATCCATGTACATAGTTTTAACCATGGATCGGTGCAAGGGTTGTGCTGGAGAAAACGAATCTGCAGTGCCCTGAACGATCTTGTCGATCAGACAGGGACTTACTTAATCAGTAAATCGACAAAGATTATAGGTGTTCCATGGAATGATTTCATTTGATAAATCATGAAAGGAGAGGAAAACGATGTAGATAAATTGCAATAATGACAACGTTAACACGACAAAGGGAATCAGATTTAAGAGAAATGCATGATTTCAAGATCTATACTTTGACCCGAAAAAATGAGTATCTTGTATACAAAATTACAACGGGAAGACTCCGATTATCTTGTGTGGAACATACACAAAATAATAAGAAAAACTATTTAACAAGGAGTGCAGAATGGAGCTCAGTCTACCTTGTAAGCCAAAGACAGAGTGCAAGGAAGGTCAAGCTTGGATGTCTATCAACCAACTGTGTCTGATCAATAGATCTTTCCAACCACACCAGATGATCTCTCGATCTCTGATCTATCTTCTTCGCTTTGGATAGTCTCTGCTCAAAACTGCCAAGGATCACCGATGGGAGAACTGTATTTTTGCCAAAAGGTATGATCGCTCCTACTGCTAAATGCTCGAAGATGTCTCTTGTTTCTGCTCAAGGATGATAACTGCCAAAAGTTGAAGATGTCAGCCGCTGCTCTTCCTTCCAAAAAAAAGAAGTCCTCTCTTTCTTCGCCGACTGAGGTATTTATAACATGCAGAAAAGGCACAACCTTGATGACACGTGTCTCGAACTTTCCAAATACCATTGACTTGACAAACTGGCTATGTCACGTCACATTACAACATACGCTATCAACACTTTTGCTGAAGCTGCTTCATGATTACGCACAATATGCTTATCAGCATATTGTGCGTATGGATAGCAAATGCGTAACTACTTTAGCCGGTTTTACATTTTATTACACTTGTTTATGCTGCGTCGCATGGCAGAGCGTAACAAAGCATGGAAACATTGAGTCAAGCTATTTTACGCTCATTTACGCAGCAAAGCATAGTGAAGCATAAAAAATGATCAACTCAACAATAAATTACGCTGACGTATGCTGCGTAGTGTAATGAGCGTAAGGTGATCAATCTGCCAAAATAAAGGAGCTGATCTGTCGCACTTTCTTTGGACTTTCCCTTTGACCTTTTTGAAGCTCATTATGCTGCCTTGCATAATAGAGCGTAAATCTGACCCTAGAAAAAAGACTTAGCAGGATATGCGAGAAGTTGCATATTACGCTGCTCAGGCCTTAAACTTCACCAAATCTGTTGAAGTAAGTCACCTTCTGATGTCAGACTATGTTAAGCAGAATTATGCTAAGCATCATTACGCTATGTTGCGTAATGTAGCGTAAAGACAGAAAACATAGTAAAATTGGAATTTGTAAGGAAATTGGAGACTTGATGCTAGGCGCTGTTTCGCCTTGCTTTGCCTTGTTCTACCTTCCAGAATTCTATCATGAACTTTTGCTTGAATCGTGAATCTTCACCTGAGGCCAATTCACAATTTCCATGGTGTTTCACTCACAATCCTAGTGAGTGTCCTAGAGGCCAAATGGTGATGTAGAGAAGTTGAAGGAAACGCTAGGACCAAGCTCAAGAGGCCCATAGAGGAACCACCACTAGCATCACACCAACATACACTAAAGAAGCTTAAGTTTAATCTTAAGCCATCATAGCAAGTAGTCATAGGTAACCTTTATTTATGTTTTATGTATTCTATTTTTTAAGGTCTTATGGCTACATTATGATTTTTAGTTCTAATTGATTTTCTATGTGCAATGGTTGTAGAGAAGTGTCAAGTCATGATAGCCCAAGCTACCACAGAGTGAGAGCCATAGATATGTGAAATACCCACAACCAAGGAGGAACACAGGCATGCAAAGCAGGCACTTTTACAATAGCACAAGGTTGAAGGATTTACCAACATTGATCTAGATGCCTTGTTTAATGAGGTAGTACTAGAAACATCGGCCATCATCAACCTAGAGGAAGAGGAGGAAGAGCCAGGTATGCACATGTCTTAAAGCTTCTTTTTATATCCTACTACCTTAAGTTTGGTTTTCATCCTAACCATTAAATGATTATTAAGCTTATAGTAGCTCTTGAGCCATAAATTTAGGTTCCTATCCCTAAATTGCATGCAAAATCATGGGTAGAGATCTGAGACAAGGTAGAGTTTTTGCATGGGATGGCTACTAACATCATCAATCAATTGCATCAAGTTGCACCCAAGATAGGTAAGAACTTTATTTTCTACACTTTAGTTATTTTTCTATGTCATATGTTACATTTATGTTATGGCTATCTTAGGTTGTACACTATGATTATGGTTATGTTTCATGTTTATGTAGTGCCTTTTGTGGAGTGGGGCCTCAACCGAGAGATGGATATTGACTCCCTTCCAAAGCTTTCCTCTAATGTCTCTAGTTTATCCTTAAAATTATATGAGACTACTACTAATCTATTAATGTCATGTGTCAACATTTCATAAAATCTAGATAAGTCCAAAAAATCTCTATGGGAGCAGGTTGTGGTCTTGAGGGAGAAAACTCAATGGTAGAAAAAGATGATTAGAGAGTGCAAGAATCATAATGTATTTATGGAAGCCCATGTGGCTACCTCAAGAAAATTATAGACCAAAGAGATCATGTGGGCCCACTAGTAGGATTCCATCTAGGATAAAGTAGCCTTCTCATGCAATATGGTAGAACACCAAATATAGATGGACCTCATCCCCTAGAAGGTTAAGGATTGGAAAGATCACTGTGCTTGGGTCATAGAGTAGAGTAGAAAATAAAAGGACCATAATTGGTAGTGTAACGCTGATCATGAGGCTTAGCTAAAGTGTCTTACAAAGGTGTTAGTTAAATGGTGTAAGAGAAAGCTATTCATTCAAGGATCTAGGTGGGAAATGCCTATCAGCCCTTTGATAGTACTTTCATGGTGGAGAAATCCCCTACTTCTTATATTACCACTTTTGTAGGCAAGACCTATATAGATACTATTACCTAGGAGCCACCCACTAGGACTAAGATAGATAGGACTAGCATCCTCACTAACATTGATCTTAGGGATATTGACTTGGTTAGTATGACAAAGGACTAGATCCTCTATCATTTGGAGTATGGCCTTCCACATCTATCCCTGCATGTCATCGAGCTGGAGTCCACATGGGTTTGATGAATTTGATGTTTTAGATTTTGTTTTAAGTTATGTTTTTGGCTATTGGTTACTAATTGGCTATGTGTTGTTATATTTCATGCATCAAGAGACATCAGTGGCCCCAAATGTAAGAGTGAGAATGACCCACCACTTCCTCCATTGGATGTCCCTTAACATCCTCCATGTACCTCTTGTTGGTTATTTGTTTTTATTTTTATGTTGATGACTATTATTAGCCAAGGCCATGTTATATATGACTATTTTTTATTTTTTAACATTTTTGCCACATAGTGTAGTAGTGGCTATGTATGTTATGAACATTTTAAATTTAAATTTTTGGTTTTATGTTTTTGCTATATATGTTGTAAATGTTATAAATGTTGTGAATGGCTATGTTGATGTTTTTGATCATAAAATTAAATGGCTAATCTATGTAATAATAGGCTAAAAAATATAATAAAAGATACATTTTCAAATTTTAGGTCCTATGACATTCAAAAATGTCAATGGCTAGAACATCGAGAGGTTCACGAGCATAAAATCTAACCCTGAGTCTATGTGAGGGTTGTGGTAAGAAAATAGAAATGAGGTGTGCTGAATGGTCTGGTCGATCAGACAGGGACTTATGTGATGTAAACATAACCATTTGTAAAAGTACAAAAATAGCAACATGAATAAGAAAAGATGCATGTTAATAGTAGAAAATGTAGGAAATTATGGTAAAATTTGAAAGAAATGCTAAAGGAACAAGAGCTTAAGTAAAGAAATGCATTGCCCCAAGACTAAGGAGCATTACTTTTGATTGAATAGTGCATGAAATTGGTACATAGCATTAGATAGGCATAGTGGTAGCATGGAAGTGTGGTCACAATCTCTGGAACATCAAAGACATATTGCTAATAGCTATAAGGGAGGTTGGTCCTACTAGGTTGGCGGATGTCACACTATGCGAGCATGAGGAAGACTACATTATGGTACTTGTGAAGGTGTCAAGCTTGGATGCTTATGTGTAAGAGAGTGGAGATGCTAAGAATGATCAAATGATCGATGCTCAAATGATTTTCCAATCACTAAAAATGCTAAAGGTCAAGGTATTTATAAGGCTAGGGTTGACATGAGATATAGATTAGATGCCATGTAGCCTGGGTGCCACATGGCATAGGCATGGCTGGATCATGCTGACATATCACACTTGAAGTGTTATGCTCAAAGTGTCATGATCTCTAGGACTGAAATAGAAATCTAGAGACTATTGAACTATGACCACACCACCTAGACTACATGTGCCAACATCTAAGAGGTTGCCATGTATCTACAAATAGTATGAATACAATTCATCTTGGAGTCTATGCTCTGAGACTACATCTTCCCACTCTTTTGAGTAGGGTTAAGCATAGGGACAATTTTGGGAATTAATGGGAGGTGAAAAAGTAAGGTAAATTTCTGATCTTGGCCATTGGAAGGACATCAAAGCTAAAATGAAAGTCCATGCCAAGTTATGAAAGCTTTTGGGAGGCATTTGGAGGCATTTTCGATGTGTCATGTTGTCTATGCTGCACAACATAGAAAAGTGTAGCATGACCACTTGGTGATTTTTATATATTTTGACTATCACACTATCTATGCTACACAAGTACTTCATCAAATTTTGATGAAACTTGGAATGTTTCTCCATGGCACATTGACCAAACTCTAGGGTGTAGCAAGATAGGCAGCCTCAGAAGTCAGAAAATTGTCAAATGCATGTCCCATGTCAAGATAACTTGATAGATCCTTATCCAACACTTAGAAAAAATTTGGCCCTATTACCTATGTCAAGCTTGCTATGCTATGTAGTGTAGCAAAGTGTGATAGCTCATAAGATAGAAAATTTTCCAAACTATTTTTTTCATGTTGATCACTTTTAATAGACTCTAGCTTGGTACTTGGATGAATTGGTAGCTAAGACTTATGTTAAGCTAGGTAAGCTGTAGAGTGTAACGAGCTTGATAGTCTAGGAGATAGAAAATTTGACAAACTATTTGGTCCATTCTAAGTGACCTTTAACCACTTCTAGCTTGACATTTGTGCAAACTGATCATGGAACTATGTCATGTTGATTGTGTTGGAGAGCGTAGTAGGTAGACTTAGAAAACTTTTGCGAAAATTAGGATTTCAGGTGTGCTACACTGTCTACATTGCATAGCATGAAATCATGCTTAGAAAAAATTTGTCCAAGTTTTGACACTTAGACAAATCTGCCATTGAACTGTAGAGGCCAAAACTTGGTGGTGTTTCATTGGCCCATCTTTATTGATGTTTGGAGGATTAACCCAAGAGACATTAAAAAATAATACAAAACAACATGATGAACATGAGACTAACACCATTTGTTAGTGCCCACTTGAACAATACTTTGTTGTGTTTGAGAGTGCCAAGGGAATAAAGTATGGTAGGGAATGAGTTAGGAAGATGGGTCATGGGAAAATGGATGTAGAGGATTACTATAAGATGTAGCATCATAATGGCTTGTCACCAAAGCATGATCCCTCATTAGAGTATTTTTGAAGGATTCATCATGCAGAGGTGGCCTACCCTTTTGGATTTTGGCCTCTCTTTAGAGTGCTGGTGAGATGGTCAACCCAAGGGCAGACCAGTTGCAAGATGGAAATTATGCCATTTCATGTGGGCACTTGTCTTGTCTCATTTTCTTTTTGCTTTTTTATTTTTTTTCTTTTTTATTATTATTTTCTTTTTGTTTTTATTTTTTTCTTTATGTTTCTATGCAAATTGTATGCCAATATTTTCTTAGAGGCAACCACATCACATCTGTAGGATAGGTGTTTCCTCCCTAGGATGAGTTGTGTTACATTTTCTTGGAGCTTTGACCAGCCCACAAAAGCTTCCCATGGGATGAATTACATTACGTCTCCCATGGGTTCAGTGATTAACTATAGAAAAGGTTCCATATGCATTAGGAAAACTTGTAAAGGATGTGGGTGATGGTAAGATCAAGAGGTAGAGGTTAGTTGGTTGAGGGGATAGTAGAGGTGTGCACTCTTAAGTAGCCAGGCGAGCTGAAATAGGCAAATCAAAGCAATGTGGTACCTTGCTATTGCAGTGAAACACACCTTTGGATGATTTCATCCAAGCTTCATCTTGCAAACACAACACATAGAAAATAAGAAAAAAAACCACCACTTGAGATGAGGGAAAAGCGTTGTTCACTAGGGACATTACAAGGACCACGAGTGCTACGTCAATTGTGGAGACATGCAACGTTCAAAGTAGGAAGACTAGTGTAGGCGTTGATATTGGTAGGATGGGAAAGCTCTAGTAGCCACACCAGAAGTAGGCACATGAGTAGCTAGAGGTGGTGGTGATGAAGGTTCTCAGGAATCCTCACCAAAGGTTGGAGCTAGGAAACTTAGCTACAGGGCAAGGAACCATGTTGCTGAATGCTCTTCTAGACATAGATGATGATGAGGGCCAGAGGATGACATCACTATGGCTATGCCATAGTACTACTGGAACTCCAGCAAGTGTTACTGATGGTGAGAGTTATGACTAGAAGGATTGGTGGTGGTGACAGTAGCATCATAAGGTTAGCAAGATGCCAAAAGGCATCGCTAGAAGATTACAAAGATGCTACGGATAGTGATGCTACAAATGTCCCAGAGGGTTTTTTTCCTGATGAAATGAACTTCATTCTATAACTACAATGCCCCACCCCATCCTGCCTAAGAGGTGTGGGCAAGTGATGAAGGATTGAAAGTATTCTCACTCATTTATCATAGAACTATGCATGTTAAACTATGAATGCTGAATTGGAACCCTATTTTAGGTCTTGGTAGACTGCATATTGTGCTAGTTTAAGGTCCTAGCAGACCATTATCCCAGTTTAAGGTCTAGGTGGACCACATGTGCTATTTTAAGATCCTAGTAGATCATATTTAATGGTTTCCTTGTTCAAGTCCCAAAAGTCTATGCAAATGTGTATACTCCCATTTTTCTTTGGGAAAACTACTATGTTCGAGACCTAGTTAGCGTAGTCAACTACCCAGATGAAACTAGCTTTGTAAAGCTTAGTGATCTCATTGTGAATGGCCAATGCAAGCTCAGGCTTAAATTTGTGAGCTTTTTTCTTAAATGTCTTAACGTGAGGATCTAGGATGATGTTATGTTGTATCATACGAGGGTCTAAGCCTAGCATGTCCTTGTAGGACCATGCGAATGCCTTGATGTTATCGCTTATGACTTTATAGATGATTTTCTGAATTTAAGGCTCTAACAAGGAACTAAGTTTCAATATTTTCACCTCAACTTTATATGTTATCACAGGGACTTCTATGAAGGGTTCCTTGGTTACGTCACTTGCTTCTAAGTCTAGAGCTCAAACTCGATGTTCTGGCCAATCTAGCGATGTCTCTAGGAATGCTACATTTGTGTCATTAGTAAGTGGCTCAAAGTCCAGGTGTTTTATGTTTAGGCATCTTGTAGATTCACCATAAGGTCTAGTCAAGACTAAGGGCAAATGAATACTTTTGTGTATGTTCATTTTTGAGAGATCCTACAAGACAACTAGAAAAATGTCAAGTGGCACCTATTTTAATAAAGTGAAATGCATAAGGAAAGAAATGATATGAAAATTTGATTAATTATGTAGTGTACAAAGTGATTTATTATATATTTTTTGAGTCCCCAATTGGCCATAACATTGCCATTTTAAGTTTTTAGTAGACCATAGACTATGCATGGGACATAAGTTTACATAAAGCTTACAAGGTTTGAAACATGGGATCAAGCTGAATATTTATTAGGTAACTAGAAAAATTGAAAAACATTTCTAAGTGTAGAAAGTTAAAAAAGTTAAAAAAATTTTCTAACTCTAGGTGCTACACTTGTCCCATGTTACACATGGAACACAAGATGTTCCACATTACAGGCAGGACATGGAGCATCCCACGTTACATGTAGGACATGGAATGTCCTGAGAGGGTGATATGTCATTTGACCCTAAAGGCTATAAATAAAGTTTTCACCCATAGTAAACCTATTATTTTCACCATTAGAGTGAATAGTCATTTGAGTGTAGTGCAACCAAGGTAGAGCATAGCAAGTATAGAGGGAAGCTAGAGCATGACAATAGGAAAGCTAGAGCATAGCAGTTGAAGATGGCACATAGAAGTGAATGTAGACAACCTCTCCTTGCCAATGTTAATGAAGGTGAGTGTGCACTACAATGTCTCCCTAGGATGCGTATTGAGGAATTCCAAGAGACATCGTCTACTAGGTAAGTCATCATGCTCTACCCTTGTGATTTTTTATTCCTTCTTGCTTCCTATGCATTTTTGAACTTTTTGGATTTTTTGGGTTTGCAGGCAACCTACCATGGGTAGGGACTACCACTGTGCCACAACTAGGGAGGGAGTGCACATTGTGCATTTCTTTTTCCTTTCTTTTACTTCATTTTCTACTTGTGCATCAACATTTTGTGTGCATCCTATATCATAATGCTAGGCAAGGGTTTTGCCAAGGGTTTCTACACATCCAGCATTGTGGGATGGGACAAGGTTTTATGTAGCATCCTATGCCACAACACAGAGATAGGATTCTACATGCACCATGAGCATAGCTCATCGTAAGGGTTTTGCATGTTCTATCTCTCATGCTATCAAACAAAGGTTTCCTAGGTGTCCTGTGCCATGAGATAGGACAAGGTTTTCTATGGTGCCCCTTTCCATAGGACAAGACATGGGCCAAGAAATCAAGACATGCCCCAAGTAACTCTATATTTGTCATGCTTCCTAATAGCATGACCAACACTTGAAAAAAATTTCAAATTTTTGCCAGTATCTCTATAGTTTTCATGCTCCTTGGTAACATGAAAAACACTTAGAAAACATTTTCATTGGAAAGTGTCATGCTCTATGGGGAGCGTGACAAAAAATTAGAAATTTTTTGGGTTTGCAACCATCACACTCAACAGAGAGCATGACCAATAGTTAGAAATTTTTTTGATATTTTCTTTGATACTGTAACATTCAGAAGAAATATAAGTGTTAGTAGTGTCGTGCTGTGGTTGGAACTAAGCACGTTAGATGGTGATGCTAACATCCCTTGCCTATGGGACTTGAGGAAAAGTTAAACATGTTGCATGTAATAAATTTTGTTTTTCTTTCATCTTATTTTATGCATCATTTTTCTACTACTTTTTATTGTTTTTGTTACCTTTTTCTATGACTGATGCTTTCATTATTGTGACATTGCAAGATCTTACTGAAACCTAGTCTCATCATAGTTGAACTGGTGGGGATCCTATGTTATATGAGTGATCCCATGCCAAATGTTCCCACACCACATGGATGCATAGGAAACCAACCAATCTAGTTTCGAGAGGATGCATAGGAATTCTTAGAATTCCTAAAGTAGCAAGTGTCTTAGTCGAGACATTATTACTTAGGGCAAACTAAAGCATTTTGAAATTCATGTCTGATGAACCTACTAAAGGTGAAGGGGAAGGGAGCTTGAGCCAATGAACAAAAGGCCTTAGACTCCTATCTTGGATCTAGGAAATGCCCATGTTCTAGTGCTACCATAAATAAAACATTGTATTCCTTACTCGACGTATGCACAGTGTTTTCTAGAATCCACTTCGGATGATTTATTGTGCTAGAGGATGAGACCTATTATGATTTTTTTCCTTTTTGTTTTACACTACATATCATTTCATGGCTTAGGATGCTAACTACTTCTTCTACCTATTATTAGGTTCTTCGTTAATGCAAATGGCCTCCATGATGAAAAGTCGTACTATATTTGGTCTAAACAACCCTATAGGAGTTATAATTCACTGAGAATATGCATGCTATCATGATAGGACAAATTTGAGCACCTTTGATAGAATACCCTAGTAGGTATTTTAAGTCTTATGGGAAGTTTTAGGATCTTGACTGGCTAGACATTGAGTGGGCCTTCCAGATACCAAGTGTGAAAATTTTTTTAGTCCCACTACCGCCATTCCCCATACCATTTTTCCCACATAAGTTGTATCACCTATTTAGTTTGATGCAATTTTAATTTTACACTTCCATCATGTTACTGATTGTACTCTTATTTGTTGTAGTTGTAGCTAAGTCCAAGGAGGTTACAATAGTTGTTTCAAGATGCATTGAGGCCAACCTCCTCTTCAAGTATGGTGAGGTTGACAGCTCCTAGCACTAGTTGTGCCATGAGGCCCCAGCAAGGGTAACCCAAAATCTTCAATGTGCTAGGCTCATGGATCTCTTCTTGTCCATGAACCTAAGCATCCTAGTAGTAGGGATTATTGCCTTAGTCGACTCTTTTACCAAGAGCACTGACCATTTCCACACATGAGTTTACAATGTGTAGGTAGTCTTCAAGATCATAGATGATCTCTTCTCAGATCTTTTCGATGTCCTCTTTTTAGATCCACCATTTGGCAACAAGATGAATAAGAAGTTGAACCATAGAGGGGACACTGAAGAGTGGCTAGGCACTGAGAAAGGTTGCAAGGGTATACCCATGAAGTAAGTGAAATTTTTTATGGCCCAACACCTCTATCCTATCTTCCAGGCTCATGCATTTCCTAAGCTACTTTCTCAAGTAGAGTTCCTTATGGTGGAGCAAGCTTGGGTTATGTGGGACATGGTAGAGGAAGGAACATAATATAACTGGGCCAAATACCTTATTGATGACCTATGAGCTGAAATTGTCAAGTTGTGTGGAAACCTCTAGGCATGCTCTCATGTATATTTTTCCTTCTTTATAACATGCCTATGAAGGTTTGTAGAATTCTTGGTCGTCCATGAGGATGGGCAATGTCTTGTCATATACCTTAGTTTCCTCCTAAAGTAGAATAGATGCCTCTTCATGTATACGACAAGGCAAGCAAGTGCACATTGCACTCTACATGATTGTTGTGGGAGTGTAGGTGCATGAACGAGGAGCTCCAAAAATAAGTGCAAGAGCTTTGGAAATAGAAAGAAAACCAAGTAGTCCAACTAGAAGATTTGTAGTCATGGTATGACTTCTTAGTGGCCTGTGACGAATTAGATGACAACTGGCATATGACCGTAATTGACTATGCCAGGTACTGGTCTACTATTAGGTGTAGGAACGAGGCTACTTATAAGGTCATAGAACAGTGCTTGCAAAGGGACCTCTTGGCTCAAAAGGATCAAGATTGGGAGGACTATAGTTCCAAAGTATATGAATGGGAAGAGACTCAAAAAAATCACAAGTATCATTACAAGATGGAATGCATAGCCTATTATAAGAAATATAGGAATGAGTCTATGGAGCACTGATGTCACGAAATATTCCTTGATGCCATTAATGTGACATAGGATTACGACATGCTTACAAGCCATCTAGTGGTTAGTAAGTCTCCATATAGGGAGATCACTATTTATTTTGAAGAGGCCACATATACCACATTTTCTCTAGGGCCACCCATATGGAAAACCATGGAGAAAGGACAAACCCTCGTAGGCATTGATTTGGGAGAGGAGGATTGGACACACATGTCAGAGGAGGAGATCCTTTAATGCCTAGAGGCCAACCTCAATAGAATGCCCCTAGACATGGATGCATGCCCATCTCAACTTGGTTAGATTTACTTTATTGCTATCCATTTCATAATAATTTTACATGTTATCCCTTTTATTGATTAGTTTATCATTTTGTTTTTTCCAGGTTCTAGGTTAGGGCATAGGACCCAGTGGAGTAGTGGATAAAAACAAAGGGGAAGAGCCTTAGCTTCCCATCATGATGCAAATCAAAATGTTTGAGATGTAGCCCCATTGTTGGGAAATTTTGTGTCTTTTGATATGAATGTAATCATGGACTATGTATTTTGTTTATGATTTAATAAAAGACATGACATTTATCTATTTCTCATATCATCATTTTAACTTGTAGTTCTTTGGATTTTTGTTGATGTAATTAGGCCCCTTGTGGGCCCCATGCTAGTTTAAGGCCATTTTTAGCCATGCAATAGTTAAGGCCATTTTGGGCCATAGGCGATAGTTTAAGGCCATTTTGACCCATAGGCTAGTTTAAGGACATTTTATGCCCCTTTCTTCTTCTTTTTTGTTTTACTTTTACTTTTGGTAGCTAAACGAAATCATAACTAATGCAAGAAGCAAACATAATGCAAACTGGAACTATACAGATAATGGAGCAAGAAAAAGTGTAGGCTAGCAAAGAAAATAGGGACATGCCCTAATCGTGCAAATGTTTCCTAACCTGATGTGGGTTAAGTGGTGCTTAAAGCCTAGAGGGCACTAGAGAGTACTCTCCTAGGCCATCATCTACCATAGAAAAGGAAAATTCTACCCATAGAGATTTCTCATGGAGATTGCTCATTTTGCTTGGTTCATTGGCCAAACAACATCAACTTTTATTACAAATAGGTGATGTGTCTTTGGAGATTTCTACCTCCAACCCTTGTTCAATGTCTACATTATTGATGATTTGAGGGGCTATGTTGTCACCAAAGACCACCACTTCCCCACCCTCGTAAGGTAAGTGGATCTCCTAGTGTATTGGTGAAGAAATATCCCTTAGTTTGGCTAACCAAGATCTCCCTAAGATTAGGTTAAATATGGCCATCTCTTCAACCATGATGAACTCTACATTAGTGGGGAATTTCTTCCATACAATGAAATCAATTGTGACTATCCCCTTGAAAACCATGTGTGCTCCATTGAAGGATTTTAAACAATTCATTGTTGTTGGCCTAATTTGATCCACTAGGTCAAGCTTATCAATGTCGTTGTTGTTGCCTTGATTTTAGACAAGTTGTTGTTGTTGGCCTTTTGACCTTGGTTCTTCTATTGTAGGTAGGAGCATTATGACATGGATAGCCTTTTCCTTTACTAGCATGTATTCCTTAATAGGAATGGATGCCAACATGTGAACCAAGGTCTCGTGATGAGTAGGGGAGATCATAATTAGATCACATGAGCTCAAAGCTGTATTCTTTTGTTTTAGACCCTTCTTAACCTATGAAAATGCATCTAGAAAATATTTTCCACCATCAAGTTGTTTGATGGTATTTATCTCCTTCATGCATCCTAAGAGACAGATCTCTCGAGAAGGAGACTTGGTTTTTGGTTGGGTAGTGGGCTTTCAAGCCTTAATGCTTGCTTGTTGAGTGTGTATGTCTACATTGGTGGCTTAAGATGATGAGGCCATGGGAATGGCTGATAAGAAAGTAAGCTTAGGGGGACCTATCTTCATGCATTCCCTAGCCATATTGTCAGTAAAACACTCCTCATGTCTCTTTGGATGGGTAGATCATGATGCAGTCCCCTCTACCAAACCCTAGGCAGATGGGGGGTCCACACGTTTCGACACCCTTATGACAAAAAGTGTCTAGGTTGTTGTTGTCACAATGTGTTGTGGGACCCTAACCACAAAGGGTGTCATGGACACTTAAGATGGTGCCTTGATGACAAAGGGAGCCTATGGCTTGGTTGATGTTGATGTCATAATGTCATTGGAAGGTACACGAACCACAAATGATTCATGCGTCAGTGCTGCATCATCCACATTGATAGCATGGATTATATACCCTACACTACTATCATTTAATGGATCCTTATAAACTTTCATAAACTAGTTCTCTAGTAGAATAGGATTACTTTCATCAAGGACTAGCTTGCCTTGATCAATCATGCATTGAATATTATCTTTTAATGCTAGGTAGTAATCTGTGTCATGACCATGCAACTGATGGTAGTTGCAGAATTGATCTAGTAGCCAAAGGCTCATTGGGCATAGTCATAGAAGGGCTTTGGAAGACCTTGTAGTACCTCTCATGGCATTTGCGAGCATCCTCTAACATTTTCTTATGCTGAATGCACCCAACACTTAGTAGTTTATCTCAAATCTCTAATGGCTTGATTGGTAGAGGGGTGTACTTTGAGCAATCCTTACACTCAAAGTTTGGCTTTGGGGGAGCTTTCCCTATAGCAACTGATGATGCAGGTTGGTTGGATGCCACATCACTAGAACCTGATGCTTTGCTATTATTGGCCAAGGCTTTGGATGCCTTGGCTGCTTGCTTGTTATTGTTGGGTTTGGCCTCATTGTCCATAGTTTCCATAGTTGTTGTTATGGAATTTTCCTTTTCTTTTTCTTTCTTTGCATGTGCATTTTTGTAGGCTAGATAAGCTGGGTCCCTACTAGCTTCCGCCATGTCCTATATGCTCTTGGTCTGAGCAAAAGCCTGGCTAAGGAAGCACTAGGCTAAATAGTACAACTTTGATTTGATAAAATCATTCACTGCATCATTAAAAATGGCTAGCTCACAAATTTCATTTAGGGAGGCACTCCAACGTTGTATAAACTTTTGTACTAGTTCCAACTCTCCTTACTTAACATTCATTAACTGATCTAGTGTGGCCTCGAGCTTCAAGTTATACTTGAATCATGTTTTAGACTAGCTTAGAAACTCCTCTAAAGTTGAGATGGAAGCTATAGGAAGTGCATGATACTAATCTAGAGCCTTGCTAGTTAAATACATGGTGAAAACATAGATGATTAGGTGTGTCCATGCTTGCAGTAGTAAGCATTCAGAATGAAAAGTCACTAAGTGGACATTTGGGTCACCCTCACCATTGTATTTTGTGAAATAGGGGAGTTGGAATCCAAGAGTTAATGTCAATAGAGGAAATGCAGGGCTGATGAGATCATCTTGATATAAGTCCATTACATGGACCATCTCCAAGTTGGTTGCTTTAAGTTGCTTGGCCTCCTCTATGAGAGTGTGGATAAGTTGGAACACCTAGTACAAACTTGGGGGTGTTGCGGAGGGTTGCATCGGTTGTACTATTGGTAGTGCCATTGGAGTAACCCATAGCCTTATTGTGGGCCATCCCACCATGTGTGACACTTGGTACATTTTCTACTGCATGTACTATGACATATTGAATAATTGAATAGTTGGTAAAGATGTTGCCCACCATGCAGTTGAGGTTGGAGCTGTTGTTGGTGGTGGGACTGATATGGATAGGGTAATGAAAATGTGACTCATTTGTGGCTACTATATGGGCATGGTGTGCACATATGGAAGAATTGGTTTCATAGATGCTAGCTACAAATATTGAATATATTACAAGGAAATGATGAAGGGAAAGGAGGCAGAAGGCCCTACGTTCTATTGTATAGACAAGATTTGGAGGCTGGCTACTACCGGTGAAGTGTTGGGTTGTGGAAGTGTCATAGCCACGTCAAAGAAGGCAAACGACTGTGACTGGTGTAGTAGGAATACCAAGGCAGACTATGGGATTAAGACGTGGAGCAAGACACCACCATTGGAATGGGATTTAAACTCCTCCTACCCATCAAAGTGCCATGTGGTATAGGCGTGGATGGATCACACTAATGTGTCATGCTTGAAGTGTTACCCTCAAAGTGTCATGCTTTTTGGAACTAGAACGGAAACCTAGACACTGTCGAACTATGACCACATCACCTTAACAACATGTGCCAAAGTCTAAGAGGCTATCATATACCTACAAATCGTGTGAATATAGTGCATCTTGGAGTCTATGCTCTGGGACTACGTCTTCCCTCTCTTCCAAGTAGGGTCAAGTGTAGGGACAATTTTTGGGAGCAATGGGAGGTGCAAAAGTAAGGCAAACTACTAATCTTAGCTGCTAGAGGGACATTGTAGCTAAGATGAAGGTTGATGCAAAGTTCTAGAAGCTTTGGGGAGGCATTTAGAGGCATTTTCCATATATCATGTTGTCTATACTACACAACGTAGTAGAATATAGCATGAACCCTTAGTAATTTTTATAGATTTTGACTTGTCACATTGTCTATGATACATAACTACTTCATCAAATTTTGATGAAAATTGCAATGTTTCTCCATGACACGCTGACCACACTCTAGGGTGTAGTAGGATAGGTAACCTCAAAAGTCAGAAAACTACCAAATGCATCTCCCATGTCAAGGGAACTTGACAAATCCTTGTCCAAAACCTAGAAAACATTTGGCCTTGTAACCTATGTGAAGCTCACTATGTTGTGTAGCATAGTAGAGTGTGATAGCTCACAAGATAGAAAATTTACAAAACTATTTTTTCCATGCTAAGCACTTTTGATAGGCTCTAGCCTAGTACTTAGGTGAACTAGCAAACAAGACTTTTGTCAAGCTAGGAAATCTGTAGAGCATAGCTTTCTTGACAGTTCAAGAGATAGAAAATTTATTACACTATTTTGTCCATCCCAAGTGAGCTTTGATTGCTTCTAGCTTGAAATTTGTGTAGAATGGCCATGGAAATATGCCACACTAACTATGTTGGATAGCATAATAGGTAGACTTAGAAAAATTTTGCAAAAATTAGGATCTTAGGTATGCTACACTATCTACATTGCATAGCGTGATACCATACTAAGAAAAAATTTGCCCAAGTTTTGACACTTAGACAAATTTTTCATTGAACTCTAGAGGCTCAAAATTGGTGGTGTTTCAAGTCGTAGTGACCATAGGTTGTATTCTTTAGCCAATTTAAGGCCATGGTAGGCCATGGCAGGTCATGCTACATTATGGCTACATTCCTAGTTTAAGGCCATGGCAAGCCCATGTTGTATGATTATTTTTGCTAGTTTAAGATCATGGTGGGCTATGTTACCAATTTAAAGTCTTAGCATACTAAGGTTGGAAAGAAACTTATATTTTTTAGCAATTTTATGTTTTAAATTTTTTATGATTTCTTACTTTGTATCATGCTAAAAAAATAAAATTGAGAAAGAAATAGGGTCATAATAACTGGAAATTCAAATAAAATAAACTACTAGGCTATATGCATAAATAGTTAAATTAAACATAAGAAAATAGGAAATAATTGGTCAATAAAGAAAAAACGTAGGCTCAATGGTTATGGTAAAAATGGCTATAAAGGTCATAAGGATTGTACCGCCTGAAATTGTCGGTCTCCGGTTGGAAGGAAACAGAAGTCGTGGGATCACAGGACGCGCACAGAAGACCCTACCTTGGCCTAAGGGCAAGCTAGAATGAACGAAGGTAGAGTACCTTGGGTTGTCCACACGCGGATCAGACAAGGATTTTCCCAAATGTACACCGAAGTGCTATACGCTGGGTTATACGTAAACAGCGTAATGGGCATGAATGAGAGTGTAAACAGCGTAAGCAGCGTAAACGATGTGAACAGAGCGTAGACGTAAACAAGCGCAAACAGAATACATGCAAGAATGAACGTGGATTTTAAACAATTATAGGAAGAAAATGTAACAATGGAATTACAGAATGAAAATACATGCACCGGTCAAACACAGTTGTGAGTGGAACACAAGGCGGACGAAAGCCCCGGTGGGTGTAGGGATGATTGTGGCTGGTTCACATTGTAAGCATAGCGTAGAGGCTATATGTTCAGTGTACAGGGTTGTCCAGCGTAAGAGGTTTTGTGCTCTGGTTCTTAGCGTCTCTGTTCTCTGGTGTGCTCTGGGAATTTGCCAACCGTCCTCGATTTTGTGAAAAATTGGGGTTTTATATAGGTTTTGATGGCAGACTCAGGTTGGGTGACACATGGCGCGTTGACCAGGTGCAAAGGCGTAAAATTTACAATTGTACAATATGTTACATTTGTCGGGCGTATACGCTGGGCGTATACACTAGCGGTGCTGAGTGTATGCGAACTTGGGCGTAGATGTCGTTGATGCTGGCGTATACGTAGGGCGTATACGCTAATGGATGCTAGACGTATACGCTGGGGCGTATACACTGATGTGCTAGGCGTATACGCCGAGCGTATATGCTGATGGTTGCTGCCTTGTGCCAAATCTCGCTCTGTAGTGTTGTTTTCATGTCGTCTTTGGAGGTTTCATGTCGGGCGTATGCACCTGTTGTTTCTGGTGAGCGTACATGCAAGGCATGTACGCTGGGCGTATACGCTGGGAACGTACACTTGGGCGTATACGCTGGAATTGCATACTTAGTGAAAATTGAGCATCTAACCTCTGAAGTTGCCATGTTTGACACCCGACGTAGCTATGGTTGTCTAGGGGTCCCAAGCACCTGCTTGGTGTTGGACGAGTACTAAGCTCCAAATTTTATGGTGTTTCATTAGCTCCTCTTTGTTGACGTTTGAAGGAATTGACCTGAGAAGCGTCGACAAAGAAATGCAAAACACCATAGTCAACTCGATAGAGACTTTGCCCATTGCCACTTGACTAGACGTCACCGCACCGTGTTCAGTAGTACATGGGATTGGGATAATGGAATTTTGTAGCTGGTAGGGGAATGGGGATTATGGGGGCTAGTAACCACCTAAGGGATTACACCTGGTAAAAAGGGGATGTTCTGGTGTGTATGTCATGCTGATCCTTATCAATAGCCATTATTTTAGCAGACTTGGAATCCAGACCTGTAATGTGCGTCCTTTGGCACAACAAGCCTCTTGGGTAATGTTCAAGAGAACTTGTTGGCAAGACCAAAGCTACGGGAGGATGTGTTGCATTCTTTGGAAGAACAAGGCCTTTGTTTAGTTTTTAGGGGAAGCCTATTGGTGGAGAGTCAAATCTATGCAACTAGATGTGTTTTGATTATTTTTTGACATGAGTACTTGGTTTTCAGACAACTGCCTTCCTGCCTGGGGTTTGCATGGGAAGTGCCAAGGGTCTTTTTTTTTTGGCGCATTGATTCTGTACTCATGTGCAAGTGCCATGTCGTGTGTTGCAATTGCTTCAAAGTGTTACGGTATGCAACAGTGTGCTCAAGGTTTTGGATGTACTGGGTGTATCAAAGGTGTGACTGAGTGAACTGTGTCAGTGAATAGATAGAGAGAGTGTGTCTAGGGATGGAGATGTACTAGCGAATGGTTTGATTTAGTCTTGCCATGTGTGCTGTGAACATTGTCCCATCTTGTTGCTTATGATGAAATGCACTTTTGTGCAAAAACTTCTGGGTGTCATCCTACAAACATAACTCCAAGGAAACATGAAAACCATGAGTGAATACACGAGCTTAGACTTACACAGTGACCAAGACATTGGAGGTGATTTCAGGCATTGTAGATGAATGGCAGTGATGTTGATGGGATTGGTTGATGACGAGCGATGCAGTGATTCTGATGAAGCTTGAACGTGGTGGCTGATTGAGGAACTAGAAATGAACTTGCTAGTTTATTGTCTTGGCAGATCATGATGGGTTAGTTTTATGTCATGACCCATTGGACATTGCCTGTTTAGCATCGTGGCAGACGTTACGCTACCAGTTTTTAGTCTTAGCGGACCATGAAGAGGTGACCCAGTTTATAGTCTTAGCGGACTCTGGTGAATGTGACCGTGGTAGTTTACTGTCGTCCTGGACAGGTGCTAGTTTATCATCATTGCAGACACTATGTGGTATCAGTTTATCGTCATGATTCCATGACGAGCTGTGATATCAGTTTTAAGTCATAATCCAGGATTGTTCTATGGTATCAGTTTAAATTCATGACTCCAGGACTCGCACATACCTAATCTTGTACTCAAATGTAGAACGGTTTTAGGAACAAGTGATTGGTTGGATTGGAAAACTCATTCCCTTCCATATCAGCGAGCTTGAATGCTCCGTTGTCGAATGCTTTAATGACCAAGTAAGGCCCTTCCCAGGTGGCTGAGAATTTTTCTGAGTGTTCTCAAAATTCCTTAAGTACCAGGTCACCTTCTTTGATGGGGCGCTTATGGATGTCTTGCCGATGTCATTGCTGTTATTATTTTTGATACCATTCGATCTGATCGAGGGTGTGTATGCGTTCTTCCTCCACCGAGTCGAGGTCAATGATGCGCAAATCATTGTTTTGCCTGTCATCGAGGAGTCCGAAAATTATTATCCTTAAAGATGGTACCTGTAATTTTAAGGGTAAAATAGCTTCTCAACTGTAAACAAGACTATATGGTGTTTTACCTATTGAAGTTCGATGTGTAGTACAGTATGCCCACAACGCGTATACCAATTGTTCGTTCCATCTTCGCTTGCTTTGGGTGAGCATCTTTTTGAGTATTGTAATAATCATTTTGTTCATCACCTCTGCTTGCCCATTGCTCTGAGGATAGTAAGGGGATGAAAACGAGTGTTTGATCCCTAAACTTTCACAAAAAGGTTTTGGTCTCAGCATTGCTAAATTGTGGCCCGTTGTCAGTAATGATGGTCATGGGAATGCCAAAGTGGGTTACAATATTTGCGAGAATGAAGTTGCATAGATGTTTAGATGTAGTTTTTCAAAGGGGAGCAACTTCTACCCACTTCGTAAAATATTCGGTTGTAGTTATGATGAAACTATGCCCTGCAGAGGATGAGGGTGTTATCGGGCCGATAAGGTCCAATCCTCACTTTTGAAAGGGCCATGTGATTTGCAATGTATGCAACTCATTTGGTGGGATGTGTATTAGATTGCTATGTTTTTGACAAGTACTACATGTTTTAACCTTGGATAAATAGTCGTATTCCATGTGTGGCGAATAATAACCTAAGCGTCTGATCTTTGTTGCCATGGCTTTTGGTGCTATGTGCCCTCCACATAGTCTGTCGTGTACTTGTTCGACAATGGTTTGGGCATCGGTACTATTGACGCATGCTAGCAATATGCCTTCGTAGGATCTACGACATAACGCGTCCCCTACTAGGGTATACTGCTTAGAACATTTTCGTACCACATCCTTTTGCACATTTGTTAAATGTTGTGGTGTTTCACCCCGTAGAAGGTATTCTTTTATGTCATCATACCATTATACCACGTGTATTGTACTAACAAATGTGATCAGCAGCGTGTCAAGAGTATCGGTTATTGGTTCGGCACAACTGGTTATGGAGCTTGGCAACGTTTGGAACATGTCAGACGATATGTTTAAGGCCAAGGTGGCTAGTGCATCTGCGATGGTATTGTCATTTCTAGAGATGTGTTGCACATCGATGTTTTTGAATCACCTTGTTAGGTGTTTTTCCAGGTCGTAGTATGGTTGTAAATGTTGGGCTTTACATGTATAGACATCTGTGACCTAGTTTATGACCAGCTGCGAGTCTCCTCTGACCATAAGCCATGTGATGTCTAAAGCCAATGCTGTCGCGAGACCTCTGAGGAGACCTTCGTACTCTACTATGTTATTTGTACAGTAAAAGTTGAAATGATAAGCAAAGGGTCAGATCTCCCCGGAGGGATAGGTGATGACGGTGGCTACACTTCCCCCTCGAGAGGTGGATGCTCCATCAAAGTTTAGAATGGCATCGTAGTCATTGGGTACTATGTCTATTGCACTTATATTCTCATCTGGGAATTCTGGCTATATTATCGCTTGATCGCATGTTGGTGATGTGGCCATTTGATTTGCTATGGCTTGACCTTTGACTGATGATTGTGCTATGTAGTGCAGGTCAAATTCAGCTATCATGGCTTTCCAGTGGGCTATCCGACTCGTTTCGTAAATGTTTCCTATGATGGCTCTGAGCACATTATCCTTGCAAATTATATTAACTTGGTTACGGAAGAGGTAATGTTGCCATTTTCTCAAAGAAAAGACCAAAGCTAAACAGGTCCTTTCCACGTCGTTATATTTTTTTTTGTGAGCAACTAATGCATGGATTAAGTAATATACAGGGACTTCGGTTCTGTCATCTCATTTCTAGAAAACCATAGACGCGATTGATGAATCTGAAGTAGCGAGGTAGATGTAAAATGGTTTATCATTGTGAGGTGGATAAACCGTGGGTAATCGGGCAAGTGCCATTTTAATGTTATTGAATGCTTCTTGACACTACGGAGTCCATTCAAAATGGACGTTATTGTGTAACAAGTGGTTCATAGGTTTTAGTTTGTCTATCAATTTTTCTATGAAGCACTTGATAAACTGCAATCTACCTTGTAGACCTCGAAGTTCGGTAAGGTTGCCTGGTGGTTTCAGGTTCATTATGGCCTTAACCTTATTAGGGTCTACTCGTATCCCTGCTTCTGAGGCTATAAATCCTAGCATCTTTCCTATCTTGACGCCAAAGACACATTTTTTCGGGTTGAGTCGCAATTCGTACTTTAAACAACGTTTTAATACTAAGTCAAGATCTTGTACATGTTGTTCCTCTATTTTTGATTTCACCACAATGTCGTCCATGTAATCGTTGAGCGAGTGTAACATGTAATCACTAAAGATGAATGTCATGGCTCTTTGATACGTGGCCCTGGCGTTCTTGAGACCAAGGCATCATTGTGTAACAAAAGGTTCCCCATGGTGTCATAAAGGTTGTCCGAAGCTGATGCTCCGAGTTGATGCGTATTTGATTGTATCCCGAGAAGCCGTCCATAAAAGATAATAATGCGTGCCCAGCGGTCGAGTCAACAAGTTAATCGATGCTGGCTAGAGGAAAATCAACTTTTATGGTTACCACATTTAAATCCCGAAAGTCGATGCATAAGCGAATGCTTCCGTTCTTTAGAACAATGACCATGTTGGATAACCACTCGGTGTAAGCAACAGCTCGAATGAAGCCAGCCTGATAAATCTTGGTAATCTCATTGTGAACTGCCAATGCCACCTCAGGTTTAACCTTTCATGCCTTTTGTTTTACTGGTCTTAATTTTGGGTCCAGGATGATGTTGTGCTGGACAATTCGGGGATCTAGTCCGGGCATGTCTGTATAAGACTAGGCAAATGCTTTCATATTTTCCCTAAGCACGTCTTCAATGTTTTTGGCTAGGTGTGGTTTTAGTAATGTGCTTAATTTTAGTATTTTAATTTCCCCATCAAGCATGGTTATGGGGGTTTCGGCCAATGGGTCTTCGGTGATGTTTTTGGCTTCTATATCGAGGGATTTTGTCATGCCTTTGTAATTGTCTATTATTTGCTGTGTTGAGGCGATGACTACATCATCCATTGTTGAACTCTAGTGGATGAGGTTTATGTTGGTGTCCCTTGCAATTTTTCCGTATGCTCCATCGATAATTAATGGTTTGGTTAAGTCCTGGTAAAACATCAGGCTTGCTCCTGCCAATAAACAGAGAGCTAAATGAGCTAATGGGTATCATTCTATGTTCTTTGGTAATTTTAGATATGTGTACATGCATGATGGTGGATTATCGTCACACCGGGACGCGTGGCATTTTAAGGCCATACCGGGCCGTAGGTGATAGTTTAATGCCTTACCGGGCTGTAGGTGGCAGTTTAACGTCTTACCAAGCTGTAGGTGGGTTGAAAATGGCAGTTTAAGGCCATACTGGGCTGTAATGGTAGTTTACGCTAGAATGTTCGGTGTAAACGTATGAAATGAGGTCCACGGGGGAACCAGGATGTAGTAATTTCTATTTTTTATTATTTTTTTTGGGCAAATTTTAGCGAAAAATATGTAAAAAGGCACAAAATGGCAAAAAGGAGCAACGGTGGCGTAAGCGGTGGCGGCGGAGCACTATATAAGGGGGGGGTTTCATTTGTTTTTCATCGGTTTGCAGGAGCGTAAACGACCTAGCGTAAAACCCAAGCGTGAGCATAAACCATCAAACCCAACGTAGATGCCGAACCCAAACCTAAGCGTAGACGCCGATCGATTAAACCCAGCGTAGACGCCAACTAAACCCCAGCGTAGACACCGAGCGTAGAAGTTCGAGCCTAGGCGTACAGAGTTGCAACTTTCAGCGTAAACTATCAGTCCTAGTGTAGACATTGAGATGGGCAGAGGCAAGGAGGTAGAAGGGCAGGGGAGGAAGAGTCCTGACTTGACCTTCGTGGAGGAGAGCGAAGCTATGCTACAGTGCCTGCCCTGACCAAGGATTCCATCATGGCCTGGAACATCACATAGGTAGGCTCTGATCCTATCTTTGTTAGTTATTTTTTCCTATACATGCTTCGTAGCATAGACAGTCTCGTAGGGGTTTTCAGCGTATACGCCAAGCATAAATTGGCAGCGTAGAGATGTCGGCGTAAACACCGAGCGTAAATTCATAGTGTAAAGTTAGGTTAGCATAGACTATCATAGCGTAATCTATCTTTTTCTTGCTGAAGGCTATATGGTGTAAGAAGTTTGTTTTATCAGCGTAGATGATTTACGCTGTTACGACGTATACGCTGAGGGTTTCTTCGGCGTATACGCTAAGCATACACGGTTGTTATGATGCAGCGTAGACTTGTTTTTCATGTTTCTGGCGTAAACTGTTTGCTCAGTGTATAGCGTAGACAATTTACGCTGGCCACTTCTGTGGCATATACGCTAAGGGTTTCTTCAGTGTATACGCTGAGCGTAAGAGGTTCGGGTGTCAGCATAAATAGTTAATTGTCAGCGTATACGCTGGGTCAGGCAGTGTATACGCAGGGTGTGAACAGATTTCGACAGCATATACGCTAGGTTTAGCAGTGTATACGTTGGGCGTAAACAAATTTTGGCAGCATCTACGCTAGGTTTTAACAGCGTATACGCCGACCATAAACAGTTAGAAAATTTTTCTAACTGTCAGTCTATGATGTGAACCTTAGTTTTTCGCATTGTTTTGGTGTATGGCTGATTTTTTGTTGATCCTCTGGTTGTTTGTAGGGACACTAAGCCTTTTCTCCTCGTGGTTGAGCTTGTCGGTGTGCTAACATGGTTTGGCCCCATGGAGGCAAATGAGCCTACCCCGGACCTAATCATGGAACACAACGGGGTTTGGTTCAGGGAAGGTGCGTCTGAGTTCTTGTCCTTTATACTGGACAATTTTGAAGTAGTTATCTGGTCACACCTGAATGAACTGGTGGCACGGAGCATACTTGAGATGATATTTCCTGGAGCCATGGAGGGTGTCGTTGTCTTCATGGAAGACATTGACGAGGGGCCGTTTATGAATGAGGATGGTTCTTCCCATAGGCCTAGGTCCACATGCTCATTAACGCGTGTGTGGGCCCGATTGCCATGAGGGCAGGACTACCTCGACAACACCCTATTTTTAGCTGTGTGTGAAAATACATTATTCCAGAACCCTCTCGGCATAGTGTACCGAGTAGGCAGGTAGGACCATTCAAGTTTATTGCTTCTTTTTGGCGTTTGGCATTTGTCTCAGTTTTGACATTCGCTCGTTTGTAGGCCAAAAGTTAATGCAGATGGAATATGTGTCAAAGATGATGGGCTTGACTTAACTCATACTGCTCTAGAGGCATTTATGGCATGTCTTACCCTTCATAAAACTATATTAGGTCTAATGAAGGGGGATATCATCTATTTTCACCAATGATTCTCTAAAGCGTTGGCACTGTGCCAAGCTCGTGGATGGCTCGATAAAGATTGGTCAGACCAGGGGCCAATTTTCCCTCATGACTCTGGTCCAGGCAGCACATCCAAGTTTACTACAGGAGGTAAATGAAAATGTCTTTTTGATGTGCTAACGTGTTTTAACTACTGAGGGTTATACTGATACAACGATCTTATATTGCGCTTGCAGTTGATGCACCTCTTGGCAGGGATCCCATCACAACCTGGCGAACTGAGAAAACATTGTCAATGAAGTTTGAGGATGTTACTAAGGCTCAGAAGTGGTTGTGTAACCATTCCTCACCTTCTATTGTTCTTTGCTTGAATAATGCTTGCCTTATGGAGCTCCTCATGACCCCAAGTCCTGATGTATCAATAGGGGAAATGATTGGGATCGTGGATTCTTTTAATGAGTCTGTCTCATACTACAGCACCTAGATTAAGGGTGTTAAGGTGGTTTTTCATCTGTCACCCAAGTTTTTCTCAAACTTATTTGGGGTACTGGCAGATGACATAAATGTAGTCTTAGACAGAGCTCATAAAGAGCTCCATACGGTGCACGAGTTGGAGGACTGGTTGGGCCTGGCCAAGGGTGCTAAGGGGTTCCCGATGTAGGGGAAGGTGAAGGTTGTAGAGGTGAATGAACTGTATCCCCTATTTAGGGCACGGGTATTCCCCAAAACCCTTTCTCAAGTGAAGAGCCTTGGGGTTGAGGCCGTGTGCATTATGAAAACTTTTTTGGAAACTGGCATGTGCTATAATTGGGCTGAATTTCTGTTATCAGGCATGCACAAGGAGATAGTGTGGCTGCACTCAAATGTCGAGGTGCATTCTTACTTCACCTTCACCTTCTTCACCGGTTACCTTCATCACTTCGCTGAGTTTTTGGTAGTCCACGTGGGCAACAAGTTTTTTCTACGGGATCGGGGTCAACTATCTCGCCTGTGGATCAAGCACTTGTTCGATACGGCCAAGTCCCAGGATGCGCCTGAAGGCATCAACGAGTCTATGTCTATTACAACTGGGGGATCATTGGGGACCTCCATTCATACTCGCGATAGTCTAGGATTAGAGCTGGATGATGTACCCCTCACTGCTAGAAGAGCTGAGCGGGTGATCAAAGAAACCGTGGGCCAGGCCAAAACAAAAATGAAGAGACATGAATGCGCAACTGAGGAAGCTTCGAATGTGAGTGAGCAGCGAGTGAAGTGTATAAGATTCAAGATGCCCGGTATGTAGACTTCTGCCAGCTCATTGTTTTATTTTTTTTGTTGTGTCCATAATATTTATTTTCAATTTCTTACATGTCGCTGATGTTTTTGGCTTCATTTGAGAAGTGAGGAAGCAGGCGCTGGAAACCATTACGGAGGAGGAGGAGATGAACACAGAGAAGAATAATGAAGAGGAAAAGATGGATAAGGATCAGGGAGGAGGGACGGAGGAACTAAAGGGAGACACTAGTGAAACTGAACCATTGGATGACCAGGGCAGTGTCGAACAAATGTTCCACAGCTTTCTTCAGGGGGATCTCGATTTAGGTGATCCTCCAGAAGGTGACGAGGAGCATGGTATGTTTTCTTTTCATCTTATTTCAACTTGTCCTATTAGTTGTCATTCCTATGGTATTTTACTTTCATGTTTTCATTTTTCAGACAAAGGCAGCGAGACCAGGATGGTGTACTTGGATGTACCTATGAAGACGGTTCCCCCTGAGAGGACCGCTGAGGTTAGTTCCCGCACCCATGAGCCATTTACTTAGTCTGAAATGCCAAGTAAGATGGATTTTGTGGCCAGAATCATGGAAGAAGTTGTCGAATGAATTCAGGAGGTTAACCCCGAAATAGGTATAATGTTTTTAAATGGCTTGTCATTTTAGAGTGCCACACCCTGTTTCTGTTGTCTTAACGTTTGATCTTTTCGTACGCATAGGTGCCAAGCTGAGGTGGGATCCTACTGAGACGATCAGCATTGATAGTTTGGCTACACTACCCCCAGAAGTGGAACAGGTACCAAGGCCGGTTTACAATGAGGTGGTGGAAAGCCTTGTCCATAACGCCAAGTTGGTGTGGACCTGTAGGTGATCCATCGAACAACTATGGTTGCAGATCCAGACAAAGGAGAAGGAATTCTCTGAGCTATCGACAGAACACGACGATCTCAAAGCTCATTATAAATTCTCTTTGGCCCGATTAGTAGGTGATAGTTCTTGGTGAATGTCTGAGATTACGTACAATAGATATTGGAACTTGTTAAATCGCCATGCGTCACTAACTCGGAGGTTCGTAGAACATAAAGCCCAGATAGACCTATTGAATCTAAAGTGCCAGGATTGGAAGGCATTTTCCTCCAAGGTGCGTAAGTGGGGCCAAGATGAGAAAAATCATAAGCACCACTATAAGAAATCATTAAAAGAAGTTTCTATAGAGAAACGACAACTTGAGATGTTTGTAGAGGGTTTGGGCTTACGCTCTGCGTTCGATACCTTTGCGGAGAACACCCTAGTTGAGATGGAATCTCCTAAGAGGGTTATTACCACTGCTTCTGGGGAAGTTACTGTGGGTGAATTTCCTCTGAAACGTCCTATCTGGTCGGCTGTTGAGAAGGGAAAGGCCTTGGCAGATGTCGACCTAGGCCTTGGTGAAACAGATTGGGCTAGTATTTCGGAGGAGGAAATCCTTCGTTGATTAGAGTTCGGTTTGGGGAGATCTCCTATGGTAAGTATTTTGTCATTGTGAAACTGATTTGTTGAAGAACATTTGAAATTTTGACATTCTCTTGTTCTTATATTGGTTGTCTCATTTTGTATTTTCAGGATGAAGGCGGCGATGATACTCAAGAAGCTAGCCCCAGTGGAACAAGGGCCCCTGACGCTGGTGGATCTAAAGGGGATGATCCTCCCGTCCCAGATGCTTAGTTTTTTTTGTTTTTAGTTTTGTCTTTGGAACTATGTTGACTCACATTGATACAGAAATTGTATCTTGAAAAATTTGTAATAAAAGGAAACAATTGACACTTATAATTATACAGCATTGCATGTATAAATATTTTTTTGTTGATTTTGAGTTTAATTGCACACATGACATGGAAATGTAAAATATTTTGGTTTTATATATATATTTTTTGTTCCAAGTGTAATATGCGGATGTAATCATAAGAGGAGAAACGAAGCACAAGTGTGTGATCTAGTTTAAAGCCATTTCGGGCCTCCATGCATAGTTTAAGGCCATCTCGGGCCCCATTGTAAACAAGTAATATATCGGATAACATGGATGGGTTTCTTGGTTGACCAACCATTTCTGATCGTGGCTAGTTTTATGTCATTGCGGACATGATAGTTTAACGTCTTTTTGGGCAGGGAGTGTAGTTTAATGTTTTTTTTTGTTTTTATGTTGTTTTTATGTGTTTGTTTTTTTTTGAGTTGTTATAGTTTAACGTCATTTCGGACATGCTATAGTTTAACATCTTTTCGGACTGGTTGAGATGGTATTATTTTAGTAATTTTTAAATTTTCTTCCTTTTAATGTTAGGTGATGTGTCAACGGGTATGATTCTATATTCAACATCCCCTTCGCTGATTACATTAAATGGTAATTCGGCCCAAGGGACGTCTGATGGAATGGCTTCTGTGTCAGTGTTTTCTCATGTTTCGGCATTTGTTATGAGCTCTATCTTAGTTTCTACTTGAGACGGCGTATGTACAATGTCAAGCGCTGGTGTTTTTGTCCCAGGTGGATCTGAATTACTGCTTACTGGTTGTTTTTCATTTACATCGTTCCGATTAGGCTTTTCGAGTTCAACCTCTGAGCCTTGGTCCATGTCCATGTGTGATGAAACGATACGTGTAGCTGCTTCTCTGTGTATGATGATTTCACTGCCCTCATAAGGTAGGTGAATTTCTTGATGTATAGGGGACGAAACCACTTTCAGTTGGGCCAACCAGGGTCTTCCTAATATTAGGTTGAACCCCGACATTTCGTCAACGACAACGAAGTCGGAGGACGTGGGAAACTGATCCCCCGCTATGAAGTCTAAGGTTATTATGCCTTTGACCATCACGCGTGACCCGCTGAATGATTTTAAACATGTTTCGTAAGTCGGTTTGATCGACTCCGTCAGCCCTAGTTGTTCAACGATTGGGTATGGTACCACGTTCGTAGCGGCTCCATCGTCTACATGGACCCTATGTATCTTGAATTGGTTCATGCGTATCGTTATGAACATGGGGGCCGTTGTCACCTCCCCTGTTTTCTTATCCCTTTTAACGTTGTTGTCGTGGAAGTTTAGTGGTTTGGACATTGTCCCTTGGGGCGAGTACATTACCGCATGAATGGATTGTTCATTTGGGGGCAAGTTCTCACTCACTAGGATTGACGTTAACATGTGTACCAAAGCTTCACGATGTGTTTGGGATGCAAGAATCAAGTGATACAAGCTTAGCGAAGTGTTCTTCTGCTTGAGTGCTTGTGTGACTTGTGTTAAAGCCGTTCCAAATCTCTACTGTTAGAGGCATTTGTATCAGCGATGACTGGGTCCATTGGCCCCAACAGTTTTATTTCATGCTATTTTGATCCATCATTCTTACTTGGAGCCGTCGTTTCAGATGTATCATGTTTTTTCGAGGGTTCACCCTCGTTGCTTGCGTTTGGTTGACTATTGCGTTGCGTCATGGGTACAGCGTTAAGTGGAGTGAGTTTGGGGGGCCCTACAGCTAACTGTTGGTGCTCCTTCTCCAAGTGTTCACACGTAAGCCTATTTGTTAAGTGTTCTCGCGTGTGGCGTGGAGGTGGAGCTAGTCTTGGAGCTTTGGGTTGCCCTAGGATTCGCACCACATATGGAGGTGGGCGGGGTTGCGGGTGGACAGTCGGATGTGGTTGGATAGAAGAATGGCTGGACACCCTGATGACGTAGGGACTAGGTTTTTCTTGCATATGTGAGGTAGAGGCTTGGACTTCTGCTGTTGCAACCATGGGCGGCACTCGGACTACAAAAGGGGCAGGCCGAGTAGGAGGGGTTGATGGTTTTGGGGTGATGACAACGGGAGGTATGCACACTACATAAGGTTTTTGTGGAGCGGGTGATGGTTGAGGAATGGATGAAGATGGAGTGGGAGGAACATGAACTACAAACGGTTTGTTAGGTGTCTGTGGTGTATACTCAGGGTAGATAGTGTTGATGTTGGGTGTCTGAGGTTCATAATCAAGGCAGATTGTATTGATAACGTATGGCACCTCTTTAGTGTTCAGAGGGTCTTTATACACTCCCATAGCTTGATTCTGCGGTTGGATCGGGTTGGCCTCGTCAAAGGTGATTTGGCCGTCATTGATCATCTGATGTATGTCCTATTTTAAGGTGAAATAGTAATCCATGTCGTGCCTATTCCATTGATGATAATCGCAGAAGCGATCCATTCTAAAGCCTTTGCGCACTGGAGGCTCATCCGGCGTTGCTAAGCTTGGGTTCTGAACGAGTTGACAGAACCAGCCATGTCTCTGGATGGCCGCAGGGGATAACTATTTATGCTTCATTAACCCAGCTTTCAGGAGTTGATTGAAGAGCTGGGATGGCTTCATTGGCAGAGGCGTATATTGAGAGGGTTCTTTACTCTCGAAATTTTGCGTACAATTCGTTGTTGGGTTCTGCGATAATGATGATTCCGGCATGGTTGTGGGACTAGGTTTATTATAGTTAGTAGAGGGTACAAGCGGCTTATTTTGATGTGCCATGTTTGCTTATTGCGCTCCTGCTATCACTGCTATAGTTTTTTTAGCCTTCTCTTTGTCTTTTTTAGTGTGTTGATTTTTAAAGGCTAAGTATGCAGGGTCGTGGCTGTTTTCAGCCGCCTCTTCTATGTTTTTGATTTGTACAAAAGCTTGGTTAAGGTTACGTGCATTAAGATTGTACAACTTGGATTTAAAAAAGTCATTAACAGCCCCTTTTAGAATAGTAAGTAGGTATGTTTGGGAGATTGGCTCATGTAGCTCGTTGAGAGTAGCGCTTCACCTCTAAATGAATTTCTGCACAGGTTCAAGCGGCGCTTGCTTAACCTGTATAAGGCTGTCCAATGTCACCTCAGGTTTTAAGTTATATTTGAACTTGGTCACGAATTGGTGTAACAACTCCTCCAAGGAGAATATAGAGTTCCTCGGCAAGGCTCGGTACCAATCGAGTGCTCTCCCGGCAAGGGACATAGGGAACACTTGCAAGATGGCATGGGGCCATGCCTGGAGTAACGCACATTCTAACCTAAACGTTATGAGGTGTGCATTGGGGTCCATCTCCCCATTATACTTAGTTAGTGTTGGCAATGATATGCCTTTGGGCAAGGTTAGAGACAGGACGGAAGGGCTGATGGGGTCATCGTGGTAGAAATCCACTACCTTCAGCTCTCCGTCAGTAGCCGTTTTGAGGCGTTTTACCTTGTCGATAAGTTCTTGCATTAATTTTTTGGCGTCTGCCCAGTCTTGGGCACTCGGTGACATGGCAGCTTGAGGTTTTGGTATATTGTACAGGTTAGAGTGTTTTATGGTGGGTTGAAAGGCTGAAAGTTGTGTGGCCGGGGGTTGTGCTTGTGGCACATTTATAGGGGGTGGCATTAGGGAAAACACGTTATAGGGGAAAGGTTGTTCTTGTAGTGGTTGGTGTCGTGCTTTGGGAATGTTGGTTGGTTGAACCGTATGGGGTGGTATGTTGTAGTAAGGAGGTTGGTGTTGTTGTGGTTGAGCGCCCATCGCTGCCTATTATCTAGCTATGTTTTGTGGAGGGACCCCCTGTTGGGTTACAGTAGTAGAAGGGGCCCCATGCATTTGGATGTGGGGAATGTAGTGGGCGGACGTGGATTCTAGTATCAGATGTGGCATCCCTATCACTCGAGGCGTGAAGATTGCTCCCATGTTATCGTGCGGGGGTGGTGCTTGCGATGATGGGCCAGCTGCTGCGGCGAGGATGATAGCGAGAGGGAGTGTGCTGAATTGCGGGTCAGTCAGAGGTGGAACATGAGCAAATGAGGATGTTTTTGGCAGAGGCATTTGTGCATGGGTGAGTCTAAGGGGCTGGAGGGGCATGATCTCCCCTACGCCTAGATGAATATGGTGTTGACATGGTTTTGTGGACTGAGGGTATGATAGGAGTCTTCGTGCTCGGATTGGGCAGCAAACTCATCCTCCTCTTCCGATTGGAAATCCACTGCAAGCTGATCTAACGAATGGCTCCTTTGCAGGAGGAGTCGTGTGACGAGCTCCGAGTACTATTCTGGAACAAGGATTATATCGTACAGAGAGGGGATGAACTTGCGTCCCCCCTGTAGAAGAGTTCGTACTACCTCTTCCCCTCCATTTCGGCTTGATCTACGGCCAGACCTGCTTGTATCTTCATACATATGAAGTTATACTGGTCCTGGGTTATAATGTTGGAGGTTGGGTTACTCCCTTGCAACCTTAGGGACCGGTGGGGCCCCACTGTGGGTTCTACCGCGGGCTGGTGGACGGCCATGGTGCCCACAACATCAGTGACTTGAGCGGTTGCGGCAGTGGTGTTTACGGGGTTCATGATGACCTGTTGAGGGTTTGACACGGTGTAGAGGCGTGAAATTAGTGTACTTAGTATAGCGTAAACTTAGGTGGTAACGTGTAGTGTATATGCTTCAACGTCCAGCGTATGGCGTCAGCATAGACAACATATAGGGATGGAGCATATAAGGTCAACGTAGACAAGTCTACAACATAAGGAGTGCAACGTACACGCTAGACAGCGTATACAGTGTTAGGGTGTAGCGTAAAATAGGATTACAGTGTATACAATGTCAGGGTGTAGCGTAAAATAAGATTACAACGTATACAGTGCAGTATAAACTAGAAAGTAGCGTAAGGAGTGCAGCATATATGCTAGACAACGTATACAGTGTCAATGTGCACCGTATAGAGTGGTATAAATGAAAAATAGCGTGAACTCGTTTGCAGCGTAAAGAAAATAACGTAAATAGAATCGCAGAGAAAATGTGCAGCATAGACAAATCCTACGGCGTAAAAACGTGCAGCGTGAACTTTATCAGTTGTGTATGGCGTAAGGAAAATCTATGGTGTGAAGCATGTAGCGTATGTGTGGCAACGTAGATGCTGGGGTTTCTGTGGATAGAGTCCACATGGAGTTGACAGCGTAAATGCTAGAAAACTTGTAGAGAGAGAGTTTTGAACAGGGTAGCGTAAACACTGATCAACGTAGATGCTGAGGAGCGTGAAGGTAAGATTTTAGGTGGAGGCCCTCCTTCTAGCACCAATTTCTGTACCGCCTAAAATTGTCGGTCTTTGGCTACAAGGAAATAGATGCCATGGGATCGTAGGACGTGCATAGAAGATCCTACCTTCGCCTGAGGGTGAGCTGGAATGAACGAAGGTAGAGTAGCTTGGGTGGTCCGCACGCAGATCAGACAAGGATTTCCCCGAACATACACCGAAGTGCTATACGCTGGGTTATACGTAAATGGCATAATGGGCGTGAATCAGAGTGTAAATAGCGTAAGCAGTGTAAACAATGTAAACAGAGCGTAGACATAAACAAGCGCAAATAGAATACGTGCAAGAATCAATGCGGATTATAAACAATTGTAGGAAGAAAATGTAACAATGGTATTACAGAATGAAAATACATGCACCGGTCAAATGCAGTTGTGAGTGGAACATAAGGCAGACGAAAGCCCTGGTGGATGTATGGATGATTACGGCTAGTTCACACTATAAGCACAGCATAGACGCTATATGTTTAGCATACAGAGTTGTCCAGTGTAAGAGGTTTTGTGCTCTATTTCTCAGCGTCTCTATTCTCTGGTGTGCTCTGGGAATTTGCCAACCATCCTGGATTTCGTGAAAAATTGGGGTTTTATACAGGTTTTGACGGCAGACTCGGGTTGGGCGACACGTGACGCGTTGACCAGGTGCAAGGGCATAAAATTTACAAGTGTACAATATGTTACATTTGCCGGGCATATACGCTGGGTGTATACACTGTCTGCAGCTGGCGTAGACTGTGGGCGTATACGCTGGGGGTGCTGAGTGTATGTGAACTTGGGCGTAGATGTCGTTGATGCTAGCGTATACATCGGGCGTAGACGCTGATGGATGCTAGACGTATACGCTGGGGTGTATACGCTGAGCGTCAATGACATCTATGCCCAAGTTCGCATACACTTAACACCCCCAGCATATATGCCCACAGTCTACGCCCGCTGCAGACAGCGTATACACCCAGCATATATGCCTGGAAAATGTAACATATTGTACACTTGTAAATTTTACGCCCTTGCACCTGGTCAATGCGCCACGTGTCACCCAACCTGAGTCCTCCATCAAAACCTGTATAAAATCCCAATTTTTCACGAAATCCAGGACGGTTGGAAAATTCCCAGAGCACACTAGAGAATAGAGACGCTGAGAACTAGAGCATAAAACCTCTTACGCTGGACAACCTTATACGCTGAACATATAGCCTCTATGTTGTGCTTACAGTGTGAACCAACCGCAATCATCCCTACACCCACCGGGGCTTTCGTCCACCTTATGTTCCACTCACAACTGCGTTTGACCGGTGCATGTATTTTCATTCTGTAATACCATTGTTCCATTTTCTTCCTACAATTTTTTACAATCCGCATTGATTCTTGCATGTATTTTGTTTGTGCTTCTTTATGTCTATGCTCTGTTCACATCGTTTATGCTGCTTACGCTATTTACACTCTGATTCACACCCATTACGCCATTTACGTATAACCAAACGTATAGCACTTCGGTGTACATTTGGGGAAATCCTTGTTTGATCCGCGTGCGGACCATCCAAGGTACTCTACCTTCATTCATTCCAGCTCGCCCTCAGGCGAAGGTAGGGTCTTCTGTGCGCGTCCTGCGATCCCACGGCCTCTGTTTCCTTCCAGCCGGAGACCGACAATTTTAGGCGGTACAAGGATGTAGCATGAAAGAAGTAGATGTGCATGTTACTTATGCAAGATCTTCCTAATCTTTGAAAGGTCAAGAAACATATAAGGCCTTTTCTACACAATTTTGTACTCACCATCACCTTCATTAATGATGTTGAAGGGGAGATCATCCCATGACACATCTCATTGCCCATTGTTTTTGTTCTTGGGTTGCTCCTCTCTCTTGGGTTGGTGGACTTCATGACTTGGAGTTTCTTCTTGAAGTTTCACTTTAGAAACCTACTCTATGTTTACATTATTAACAACTAGGGGAACTGTGCTATCACCATGGATGATGATTTTACCTTTCTCATAAGGAAGGTGAATTCCTTGATGGATGGGTGAGGCCATGGCTCATAACTAAGCTAACCAAGGTCTTCCTAGGATAAGGTTGAATCCCATCATCACTGACTACACAAATCAAGTCTATGTAGTAAAAGGCATCGATGGATTATAGATCATGGGCTATGACATCAATTAAGTTTCATATGTGTGGTTAGCCATGATAGGGTAGGAGGTAGTGGAAGATGATAGCATCATGTTGATGGAGAACATAAAAGCATTAGAAGAAGGTGTTGTGACCTTGGGAAATTTTTCTTGGAACAACCTTTCTAGGATGTTTTCAGGCTCAAATTATATCCCAAATTCATCCTCATATCCTTTTTGAGCTATGTTTTTCATCCTCTTTCACCATCTAAATCAATTATGCTAGGATACCTGCATAGATATTATTGAGGGGTATTTGTTCATAAGAGGAAGGAATGTACTCTTTGTCATTATGATGGATGAGTTTAAACTTCCTCTTGAATTCTACTTCCAAAAGTAAAATCAACATGCTAGCTTGCATTGTGATAAAAATGCAGTTATATCGATCTTCATTTATGATCACAAATTCAAGAGTTTTTCTCCTAACCCTTAAAGACTACATGCATTCGATGATAGTAAGGTATTTAGGGTCATAGACCCTCATGGCTTGTTGTCTAGGACCTTCACCAATGAAGGTAAAAGAAAACTTGGTGGACTATTGGAAATACATGGTTATAGTGCTTAAAATGGATTAAGATAGGCTATAAAAGGTAAAAATAGAGGTACATCCCAATGATTAGAATTTAAAAATGGTCAAAGAAAGAAAAAATGGTAGAAATTGGAGCACTTTGTATAATTAGTAGGTGAGGGGTATGGGTTTACCTAATTATAAAAAATAAAAAGTTGGTAACAAGCCTTATCCATGTTGATCCCTTAATTGCCTCTACGCTAGGTATGATAACAAGGGAAAGAAGAGGATTGAGATTAAGAATCTTACACTTTCCTAGAAATCATTTGGGAAGCAGGGTTTACTTTTTTGGAAGTAAACCAAAGTGTAAACTTTGATTTGTCTAAAAGTATGTTTATTTTCTTGGTAGGATGGTAATGTTGGTTTTGCTGAAATTTTTTTCTTTTTATAGAAAGGGGATAAGGTTTTGGGTGGAACACCCAAAATATTTTTTGGAATTTCCCATAATTGTTATGAAATTTTCAAAACCAAAAAACCCATGTTGAGAGGGTTATCACACATACCCATGATAGCTTTAAAATTTCTAGTAACTGCTATGAAATTTTTTAAAAAACCTAAACACCCATGCTAGGTTTTGGTGGTAAGGGGGATGTGTTGTAGCATTAATTTTGTAGTAAAAAAATTGGAAAAATGGTGGATGCAGAACTTGGATGAAGGCCCTCCTTCTAGCAGTAGAAAACTATTACAACTAGGAAAATTGAGCACTAAAAAATTGAGAGATGCAGTGTAACAACCTCAACTCCATGTCCCCAAGGCCTTTGAAAAATAGGATTTTAGGCACCTTGGATGGTCCAATAGATCATCTAAGAACTTACAAAATGCAAAATAGTGGATTGATAAAAAAAAATTCAAAAATTATAGATTCCAAAAATCGAAAGTAAATGCAGATTACACACAAAATGAAACATTAAAAATTTATTTAAAATAATAAAGAATGAGTTTTAGAAATGTGTACAAGCAATGCTTGTGAGAGAGAAAAGGGGATTCACTAGGGCAAGAGTTCAGAGCCTATTGAAGCTAGTGCAATCTACTGTGTGATATAGGTGCTAAGCCACTCCTAATTCTTTCAAACCTCCTTCATTGCAACTTTAGATCTACAACTTGGGTCACTTATGAAGGGTGAGAAAAGTGAGAAATTTGGCTACTAGATTGCTGCATGCTAGCAGTTGAAAATCCCAAAAATGCAACCTTAACACCAAAAATCCACAAGTCTTAGGGGGGTTGCAAAGGGGGTAATAAGGCTACAGCGGTTCCATGATGGAAGGCCCTAAGAAGCTTCATTTCTACAAGGTTGCAAGAGCTCTTGGAAGCCAAAATTTCTATGTATCTCAAAATTCCAAAATTTTGGAACCTCATAGGAGTGTTGCAATTTTGGTTTTATAGGTTTTGGACCATGATTTTTGCTACAAATTGGATAACAAAGTGGCTACAAATTTCTACCTCATATAGGTGAGATGGATGCCTAGATTTGGGGGTTACTATATATAGTAAGTGTCATCCCCCCATGTCCATTCCATTTATTATAAATAGTAACACAGGGATACCTATGCTAAAGGTAGATCTTCCATGTTGAGCCTTCTACAATCCTTGTTGAAGTGGTTAATCAACTCTGAGGGCATTCAATTACAAAAATCTTAATCATGTAGCTTCCACATTGGGGAAAATGAGGTCCAACATAAACCTCTACACAAAGGATTATGGATTCCATGTTGGGAAAGAATAGAAAACCCCTCCATGCTAGGCATTACGTCTCTCCCTAGTTCTCCATGCTGAGATATGCCTCTCCATGCTAGGGGTAAGTGAGATTTCCCCCTGTAAGTATTTCTAGTAAAGAAAAGTGTATAGCTCCCACAAAACCCATCAAATGGCCATTTTTGACATCCAAAAAGGCATTTTCACCTCCCCCAAGCCCAAATATAGATACTAGGTATATTTTTTCAATTAGGGGATGATGCTTTAACCACTTATGAGGCATTTTTCAACCTTAAAAGAATGAAGTATGTGAGATTACTTCCTTGTGAATTACAATCTTTACATTTACACTGAATTTTTACCTTGGGTTTCATAGGGTGAAGGCTACATGGTGTGAATTGGTTACAACATGCAAATTTTCATGGTCTTTAAAGCACTAGTGGCGTAATATGTAACCTTGCACTTAGAAGTGGGATGTGAAGAACTATCCCTATTAGGTAGATGAGTAATGGTAAAAGCATATTGTAGTAGATCTCTCATAGTATGTAGGATGTGCTCACATGCATCATGAGCTAATTGAATGGTTGGCTAGAGATCCAATGATATTTCATTCTCTATCTCTCTCTTTCTCTTCTCCATTCATTGCATTCCATATCTTGTCCATTATTGTGTATTGAAATAAGTCAATTAGGAAACTAAAAGAATAAGATTAATCATCCAAGGAGACTAACTCATCGTAAATGCTAATGTCTCACTAATTATTAAGAATCCATGGGTGTTCCATCAATGGATTTCAAAAGGTAAAGAGAGGTAGGAGCTTGCTATGGGAAGGATCCACTTATGAATCCTTAATGGTGTCACATAGTAAATAAGTGATCTCAAGCTTAACTTCTAGGATTGTAGTGGTTTCATGGCATAAGGCACTTGGTTGTTCTTTCATGTATGTGGTTGCAATTCAATGAGCTTAATCATTTGACCAAGACTATTATTTTTTACTTTTATTTTCTACCTATGTGTTTGATTATCTCAATTTACTTTGGTATTATTTCCATAAGTTTTTAGACCCATTATAATTTATTATTTCTCATGCTTACATTTTTAATTGTTTTGTTGATGTTCTCTAATGCATGCTTATAGTTAATGTTGTCCAAGGTTGGTGTCTTGCAACTCAGTCATGAGGGAGAGACACTATTGGATATGTGCTTTTCCATCCTATCATGTTAACATACCTATGTACATGCTTGATATTTATTTTTTAGGCTACTATTCATGTTTTTCTTAGTAATTATATGTATCATTATTTTCATGCATGACTTTGTAAATGATGGTTTAATGCTTAAGGACTTTACATGATTTATTACATCATTGCATTTTAGCATATCATAGAAAATAAACTTTGGATTAGTAAGAATAACATCATTGAGTACCACCTAGAGAACCCTTGCTCAATCTATAATCTAGAAGCCTCCCTCAAAAGGAACATTCGAAGGTGAATGGATCACATCCTAGAACCATGAGTGTAGAACACACATAAAAATTAGCAATTGAATGCAAACTAGCAAATGTGTCAAATTTCATTCATCATGTGGATTGAGAACTTAGAATGAAGTTAAATAGGTTCCCCAAATTGAAACATGCACCCACCAAAATAACATGCTAAAGTTTACATGGTTCCCCAACTTGGGTAGTCCAAACTTGGAGGGTACATTCCTTGCATACCTTTGACATTTATTTATTTGAAAAGTCATTTGAAGGGCACCATACCCTATAAAATATTTAAGCTCCACTCTAGAGTATTTAGTTACTATGAAACCACTCATCCTTGTAAGGTCTCAAAAAGATCAAAATATGGTTTGAAGGAACTGATAATCTTTACAAAATTTAGCTCCACTCTGAAGTATTTTGACACTACAAAACCACTCAATCCCATCAGATCCTAAAAAGATCAATGTGTATGCCTTCTCACAAGAATCACATCAACCCCATAGGACTAAAAGAAAGAGAGAAAGATACTAGGAAATAATGTAACTAAATTTGCAAGTCCTTGAACTTTGAAGCTCAATACAACATACAATCAAGCAAATGGTGTTACAATGAAGAACAAGAATACAATATCATAGAATAGACAAGGATTGATCTTTTGTGAATAATAATTGAACAATTCCCAAGATTATAGTATGTTTTTATAGCCTTAGAGTTTCTGAAAGCTCCTCAAAAATCATGCAATAGCTACCAAATGTCTAGTATAAACATCTTCTTTGAGGTTACAATGTCTTCTTAAGATTATCCTTAATTCAAGAGACATGTCTCGTTGGAAAATGGAACATCTTCTATGGAGAATCTACTAGGAGATGTCTACTCTTGGATGTAGATGTCTACTATTTTTAGGAGACATCTCCTCAACTTTTGAGCTCTGTCTTCTAACGCTTTCTCTTATCAATTTACCTTCTTGAAAATCCTTGGAGCATCTTCATTTGATTTATAACCTTCATATTTTCCCATGCTCTCATCTTTTCCATAAGTCTTCATTTTAACATCTTGTTGTAGATATCATTTCCTTGAGTTCTTAGATCTCATTTTGAAGTTCTTGTCCATGTTTTGCAAACACATTATTCATAATGAAGATTCTATGTTCTCCATTTTCCTTAATTCTTTGACATACCAAAAGGTCAAAAATCTCCTATTTTTTGGTGATTTTCAAAACTTAAGAAAATGGGTGAGTAAATATAAACTTTAAGTAACAATAAACAATTAAAATACTTAAGATGTATAAGTTTCAATGACAGCCAAGGTGAATTGGTACGGAGAAAAACATAAGAGCTCAAGCCAATAGGTTCAAGAAGAAACAAGAGAGTTCCACCAATTTTCCAAGGGCCAAATTGTCTATATAGCATAATAGATGAGTACAAAGGGCATAATAATTTATCACAAGCATCCCCTTTTTTGGTGATGTCCAAAACTTAAGAAAATTTTTGAGTAAATATAAACTTTAAATAACAATAAATAATAAAAATAATTAAGACATAAATTCCAATGGAAACCAAGGAAAATTGGTGAGATGAAAGATATAAGAGCTTAAGCCAATAATTTCAAGAAGAAACAAGAGATTTCAACAAATTTTCCAAGGACTAAAGTGTCTATATAGCATTATACATGAATTCAAAGGGACTAAATTTCACAAGTATCTATCACTACATATACATACTATCATTATCCAATCCAAAATGTACAAATATACCAAAATTTATATGTTCATAATGTACAAACTATTCAAAAATTTTCCTTCTTTTTAGGCATCACCCAAAAGGAGAGACCACCCAAGGACTCTAATCACTAACCTTAGTGACATCATCTAAAAACTTATCAAAAGTAGCTATAACACAAAAAGTTCTGTAGATCTCCTCCTCATCATCATCATTACTAGTTCTAGTGCTAGAGACATGCTGCTCATCATCATCATTGGAAGATGGTAGCTAAACTAGTGCCCTCTATGAACAAAGATTCACTCAAAATCAAGACGAAGCTAGTGGATCCTACTGGGATGGAGCCTACTATAAGGATGAGAAAGCACCCTTCCTCTAATAAGTAATAATATTAGCATATCTCAACTAGGAAGAAGTCCCAAAGATGCTCTTCATGGCCTACTAGTCAAATGTCTTTGGAGCATCTTCTTGATGATGAGAACTGGGTCCAAGCTACATGGGATTAGAAAACTTCCCTTGAACATGTGTCAATGATGCATCAAAATCCTCTAAATCTAATGAATTTCTTGAGTCATAAGCCCAAGAAGGCCTAACAACTATTGAATATCTAGGTGGGACTAGATAGTCCTCCTCATTGTTTAATATGGGAGGAGTGGTAGTATTCTTAAACTATTATCCATTAGGAGAAATAGGTACTCCATCTGCATCCATTCTCTTATGAATGTAAGAGAGATTCCTACAAATCCTCACATCAGCATGGGCAAAGGGCTTAAGCATCTTCTTTAGAGAAGAGCTCACCTAAATGCCAATATATTTAGACCTTCTTAACTGAGGAAGGGCTTAATATGATGATGTAAAATCCCACTTCCTTGATTTGTAAGGCCTGGTAGTAGGTTTGGCATCTTTAGCATTAATGGTACTCCCCTCTTCTAAGTACCCACCAAGGCTCCTCTTGCCTTTATGTAAAGCCATGTCAAGAATGGGCACACCTCTCTATCAGATCAACAAACTAATGAGGTGAGGATGCCCATAGAATGTCTCCTTAGTAAACAAGCCCAACATGTCCCAGTAGATAGTATGATGCAAGTCCAAAGGTTTTCTATGAGAAGGAAATAGAGAATAAATGCTTGGGCTATAAGCAAATAGATAAAGATTCCTCATTTTATAGTGACATTATATAAAACAATAAGAGAGAGGATGGAGGCATCATGGATCATTTGACTTCTATCAATTCTCCTACTATGTAGACACACTAACTCCCCAAACAAATCATTGCAAAATTCTTCTTTGGATATCAGAACCACACCATTCATGAAAATTCCATTTATGGAATGAATGGTGATCCTAAAAACATCAACACTTGATATCCCAAGAATTACATTACCTACTTAGGGAGAAACATCAATCAACATAGCTCCAACCATGGTAGTGAAAGGCCCAATAGATGCATTAGTAATTATAATGTTACAATATAATTCTATAATGATAATTTTAGCACATAAAAGTTCATAAAATGAATGAATCCAAATTAAATAGTTGAAAGAACTCCATAAATTCCTTCAAAAGGTACTACTAAAAACAAAGAGATCATTTAGAGAAAATAGAGACAAAATGAGTTACCTCAAACTAATGTTGGGCCTCAATGAATCTAAATTATGGAGAATAAGTGCTTGTAGTATTGTAGAAAGATTCCTTTGATTTATTTCTCTTCCTTGGTAGTGACCTTGAGGTGGAAACCTTCTTGTGGGCAATGGATTTTGAAGAAAAAGCACAACTCACTATTGTTGATGAAGCCCTAGTCATGTCCCCTTGATCATATATTCTTGGACATGAAAGAATGAATGAAAATTAAAGGTTTTAATTTATACAATAATAGTCGTTGATGGTTTTTTATGAAAATATTGATGTCTCCTCTGAGAGATAGATGTCTATTTCGTGACTATAAAAAATAGGTAAACTTCTCACTAGGAAAGTAGAAATCTCTACCATATCTAATAAAAATCAAGTATACATATCACTTAAAAAGTAGATGTCTTTGAGTAGATGCCTCTTTTTTATCCTAAAAGGTAGATGTTTCAACAAGAAAAGGCTCAAGAATGGTAGCCAAGTATTATAGTCTTAAGGGATATTTATAATGAACTGAAAACTTACCTCTACTTACCTTTGTATCTGAAGAAAATGAAGGTTCCTAAGGAGCTTGATAATGATATCACTCTTTTGAGGTACCTCCTCTCATGAAAATTTCTTCTATTTTCAAAGACTAGCTCCCCTTCACAAATTGGTTGGAGAGGTTTTTCTCACTATCATCTTCTTTGCTTTTGATTCTCCATGCATACCTAACTTCCTTGTCCTATTGAGTTGTCCACATTTTCTTATTGTTTTGCATAGTTTCCCTTAAAAAAAATTTCATAATACCAAGGAGTTTTGTGATATGTCAAGTTGTTCATATGATAATTCTTTAAATTGGAAATCCATTATTTATGCCTAAATTTATTACAATAATAACACCTAATCTTCTTATTTAGATTAAAGTTATTAAACCTTGAAGTTGTTGTTTTGTTAAATGTAGTACTAGTAATTACCTCAATCTTTGAAGGGGCCTCTTATTTAGATACATTTTATGAGGATGCTTGTTCTTTTTTATAGCAACCTAGTATACTTTCATCATTTGAACTTCTTCCTTTCCTAAGATCTATTCGAAGTCATTCTTTTCTTTTAACTAGTCTTTCATTTATGAGTTTAGCATCTACAAGTTCTTTCTTAATCTACTCATAAGATATTGTTAGTCTTTTATTATCAGCCTTTATGTCTTAGGTTTCTTTTGTGAGGTCTAAGATTTTCATATTGTATAAAGAGACATCTGAATTATTTTTTTTAATTCCTTATTTAATTTTATACAAAGATTTTGAAGAGATATAAGTTCATTGAACAAGAGGTCATACCTTTCTTCATAAATTTCCACTTGATAATTATCATCTGATAGGCTAGTATCATCATATTTAAGAGCCATACAAAAGAGATATGAATCTTTTGAAGTGTAATCCACCTCTTCTTCACTTTTCTCTCCATCATCCCAGCTTGTGTAGAAGTTGGTCTTTTTTGTATCCATGCCAATATTACCTTTTTGTTGCACCCCACCATTACTAGAACATTAGGAGGTGACATTGGCTCTTTCACCACATACCCAACATTCTATTGAAAAAACATCAAAATTTGAATTCGAAAAATCCTTACCTCTATCTGTACCTTTGAAGTTGAATTGGTTGGATTATAGTTTATTAAGGCTTCTTCCTTTTCTTGCTAGAAGCCTTTCAACTCTTCTTGATAAAAGAGATATTTCTTCTTCATTATTAAATTCTTGTTTAATCGGTTCCTTCTCTTTGGATGTTTATTTCAAGATGATGGGCTTTTCTTTTATTTTTCCTTCACTCATTTCATAAGAAATTAGAACACTTGGGAGCTCTTCAAATTTTAAGATCACAAAATCTCTAATTCCTTCCATAGTGTAACCTTAGGTCTAAATTCAAGTTGTATTATTCTAATCATTTTAATGATTACATTACTTTCAAGAAAGTCCTTTCCTATATCCCTAATTACTACAACTAGATCATTTTCCATAGAAAAATAATCTTTAATCTTTTCACCTTGCCTTATTTTAAGTTTGTGGTATTCACTTTGCAAAACTAAAAGTTTTGATTGTTTGACTATGGATGTGCCCTAATAGATAGCTTCTAATTTTTCCAAAATTTATTTAGTATTTTTACATCCATATAATCTATTAAATTCAAACTTATTTAATGCACAATATAAACAATTTTTTTCTTCAGAATCATATATAAACCTATCTCTTTCTTTAGGTGTCCACTTGATCCATGGCTTGAGGACCTTTGATGTGTTGTCAACGGGTAGTATCTATCCTTTAAGAACTGACTCCCATACCTCAAATTCCATCAACTCAAAGAATCCTTGAACTCTTACCTTCTAGTGAGAAGAATCAAATCCATTCAATGTCAATGACTTTGTTTAGGATATCCTCTCCATAGTTCACTCTTGAAAGTTGAAGCACAAACATAAGAGTACTAGGCTCTAATACCACTAGTGGATGAAGAACTTAGAGGGGGGGGAGTTGAATAAGTTCCTTAACTTAAAAAATGCATTAGCCACAAAAATACATCAAAGTTTACCTACTTTCCCAACTTGCATATTCTACACTCAAATGGTAGATTCCTTGAACACCTCTATACTTTGTTTCTTCAAAAAATAATTTGAAGGACATCACACCTTGTACAAGATCCGAGTTCCACTCCAAAGTGTTTCATCATTACAAAACCACTCAATCCCAAAAGGTTCCAACAAGCTAAAAATGTGGTTTCAAGGATCCCACTATGGATCTTTTAGTGTGTTTTGATGTGTGCCGAAACATTAAGTAAAATGGAGTCAAAAATTATTTGCATGGTTGTATGGTTTTTGTGTTTTTCGGACTATGTATGATGAGATAAAGAGAATAAGGAAAAAAATGTTTAGAGCTCAAAGAACCAGAGTGAAATCAAATAAAGATGTCTTTAGAAATAGCAAGACGTCTTTCTCAGACAAAGATGTCTTTCACTAAGAAAAGACATCTTTATAGAATGCAAACCAAGTTCAGAAAGATATCTTCCAAGATGGATACTTTAGAAAGACATTTTTCCTCAAACAAAGACATCTTCCCAAAATTGAAGTGAAATTTAAAGAGGCATCTCAAGCATGAGAAAGATGTTTCTCATGATTGTTAGTGACCATTGCCTATCCATTGCACAAGTTTCTAGATGGATTTAGAAACATAGTAGCTATAAGAAGACTTCATGTGCATTGGAAAATATGAAAGCCTTGTTATATTCATTTTATAATTATTTGTAATCATTGAATTCTCTATTTCTCCTCATTGTATTATCATTTTGGAATTGTAAATTGTGTTATACATAACTGTACAAGGATTAGAAAACTAAGTTGCAATTATCCCTTGTAATTCTTATTCTTGTTATCCTATAAGGTTTATGTATTTTAGCTTGTCGAGATCCTGCAGGATTGAGTTGTTCATGCTATAGTACAACACTTTGGTGTAGAGCTCAAGATTATAAAGGTTGAAGAAGCCTTGAAACCACATTTTCAAGCCTAATGGGACATTGTGAGTTGAGTGATTGGTGCTATGGTACAACACTCCAAAGTGAGGCTTGAAGATTGTACAGGGTGTGGACCCTTCAATCACATTTTGAGAGCAACAAAATTCGAAGGTGTGCTTACAATCTACCCTCTAAGTCTGGACTACTAGAGTAGGAGAACCATGTGAAATTTGGTGTGTGTGCTTTATTCGTTTAAGTATAAATTTTGGAAACATATTCATCCCCCTTACCTTCTAAGTTCAATGATCCTAAAGTGGTATTAGAGCTTGGTACTCTTCTCTGTCATCATCAACATCAATAGTAAACAGTGGAGGGGACATCTTACACAAAGCCACCCATGTTTGATGGATTCAACTTCACCTATTGGAAAGCTAGAATGCAAGGGTTCTTTGAATCCATGGGGTTTGAAGTATTGGGATCAATTTTGGACGGCTACACTCCACTTTTTGATGGCAGCACTAACATCATCAAGCCTTGCAACAAATGGTCTCAAGAAAGTAAGGATAAGTTCATGTTTGATACAAATGAAAAAAAAAATGTTTATATTGTGCTTTTTATAAATATAAATTTACTATAGTACCAAGATGTAAAACAACCAAAGAAATTTTAAAAACTTTAGAAGCTACTTATGAAGGTACCTCTATTGTTAAGCAATCGAAATCATTAGTTTTACAAAGTGAATGTGATAAACTCAAAATGAGAGAAGGCCAGAAAATCAAGGATTATTTTTCTAGAGCTAATGATCTTATTGTAGTGATCAAAGGAATAGGAAAGGATATACCTAAAAATGATGTCATCTCAAAATGATCAAAACTCTTCAATCACAATTCAAACCTAAGGTCATAGCCATGAAGAAAATTAGAGATTTCTTAACTCCAAAATTTGAGGAACTTCAAAGCACTCTTATCACTTATGAAATTAATTTTATAAGAGAGGAAGTGATTCAAGAAAGACCTATTACTTTAAATACTACCTTTAAGAAGAAGGAGGTCAATGAGCATGATGAGAGCAATGAAGATGAGATTACTCTTTTCTCAAGGAGACTACAAAAATTGCTTACAAGAAGAAACAAAGGGCCATCTTAGCAACAACAAAGTTATAATTTCTTGAAAGGTAAAGAAAGATTTATAAATGTTTAAAATTTTTCTAATCTAGATTTTTCTTCTATAGAATGTTGGGTTTATGGAGGAAGATGTCATATGACCTTCAAATATCCTAGCAATCCAAGTGATAGCAAGGTATAGCCAAGGAATATATCCAATGATGAGGAACTAAAAAGGACCAACTTTTATAAAAGTTGGGATGATGGCAAGCAAAGTGAAGAAGAATCCTATAATTCTTCCAAATATTCACATCTCATATGCATGTTTCTTACGATGAAAATTCCTCACATGTGGCTAAACAATATGGTAAGTGTGACAAGAGGTATAGTGAATTAAAGAAGAAATTTTTCTTTTACATCATTTGATTAGGAAGGCATAGAAACTAGTACTTTCTAAGTTAAATACTATTCATGATGAAAGGAAGGAAGAAATATTAGATATAAAAGCTGAGATTCAATAACTAGCCTCTTTGAGTAATAACTGTAGTAGAATTCAAGAAGAAGAGAATCCTAAAAATCAACCAAAACATTTTTAGGAATCAACACATGAAAATGCAAGCTTAAGCTCAAGCTCAAGCATAGTAAGGTTTGTTAATTTTGATGATAAGGATAATATTTTATTTGTGTGTAAAAATTATGGTGGTAAGCAAGCTCTTAGCTATGATGATCAAAGCAAGATTAATGCTTAGTCTTGTAAAAAGAATTTGGTAAGGAAATTGTGTAGGTGTCAATAAGTGAGAATGAAGGGATGTGGAATCTTTAAGATAATGCAAAGAGTGATCAAGAGTTCTATCACAAGGAACTTGAACAAATATTGACACACATACACAATCTAATGAAAGAGAACCTAAGTATGAGGAGGTACTTCATAATAGGGGACCTCATCTTAAACTCCATAAATCTTCTCAATTTATCAAGAAGCAAGGTAAGCCAAGATAAGTCTTTATCTCTTTGCTTTCTAGTTACTAAGATAGTATATGAGTAGTTAAAAATTATCTATGATTGAATATGGTGGAATAAGTGTCTAAAGAATCTCTTATGTTCATAATATTTACATAATTGGTTTTGTGAGGATTTATAATAGCACTTATAATAATTTTCCTTGGATATTTATCTTATAACAATTCTATTTTGATTTCTTATCTTGTATTCAATCTCACATAATCTAAATTTCTTGCAGTGATCTAATCCTAAGCTCATGTCCTTTGGAATATTCTTGCTTTTTATGAAATAAGATAGATCCCTAAAAATTTTGTTAATATTACAATTTGGAAATATTTTTCTCCACATTAGATCTAAATAACTGAAATTTATTTGAAATACTTTGATGATTTAGAGGTCCAAGGAATTATGCACATGTGTAGGGGGAGCCTACTCCTCATTATTCATCTTCATCTTGGAGGACACCAATGTAGGGGGAGTCTTTTAAGACTTGAGCCAAGAAACATTCAATTGATATTCCAATATGAGCAAGGAAAGGTTTTCAAGAGGTATTTTACACTTGATGGAATGACAAAGTCTTAAATGGTTGTGATTGCTGCATATGAGGAGTTCAAGAGATATTTTATGCCTAACTAGATATATTACTTTATACTTAGTTCTCTTTTAGCATAAGTTATTTTTGGTAAATGGTTGTGTTTGGTGTATTATCTTATACAAAGAAAAATATGCATGTTTCTCTCATGGCTTTTATATTCTATTGATGTTTTATTTTGACTAAATCTAGAAATTCATGATGCCATCATTTCTATTAGATTAGTTTTTTATGATCTATCTCTTGTCTTTAGCATCAATTTGTGTTCTTGGTCCTCCTTGTTTTTGAATTGATAGCATACCTATTCAATATTCAATTATAAGCTAAAGCAATAAGTTCCTATTTCTTTTAGTTGATGTTAAGAATATAATAGTGATCATTCCTTCTTCAAAAAAGTATCTACAACTTTAATTGACTCATCTATTGAATAGTTTTTCTTGTGATGGCTAGTTTTAAATTACAAAGATGTATTGTTATATTCTCCTTATGATAAAGATGCACCCATTTTTTATGCCAATGTTTGACAAAGTTGGAGAATATTGAAACATTAAAATCACTATGTACTACTAATGTCTTATTAATTTAGAAATAGGTTACTTGATCTTCAAAGTTTACACTTCACTTCATGCTTAAGGTTTGAATATCACTTAGAAGGCTTGGATCAGCTCTTGACATATTAAGGGATACCTCTTCATGGATCTTAGTGCAAAATATTTCGTTCTCCTTAAATTAATTCTCTTACTTCACTATATATATTTTGGTTTGTGTCTTGATGTTTGATTTTGAATATTATGTAAAACTTATTAATCTATTAATGTTTGATTTTGAATATTATCTAAAGCTCATTATTCTATTTTTTGAATCAAGGTTGTGTCCTTCATCCTATTTGTTGCTATTCAAAAAGGGGGAGAAGTATGATTGTATTTGTATAATTGCTAACCAATTTTCTTAAGTTTTGAACATCAACAAAAAGGAGGATATTGTGGGCCTTTTAGTGTGTTTTGGTGTGTGTCAAAACATTAAGTAAAATGAAGTCAAAAGTTGTTTGCATGGTTGTATGGTTATTATGTTTGTAGGACTATGTACGATGAGCTAAAGAGGATAAGGAGCAAAATTTTTAGAGCTCAAAGAAGGAGGTCATTCACATGATCTTAAAACAATCATGCAATAATTCCTAAGAATGTGGACAAGGACATGATATTGTACAAGAAAAGTTGGCATCATTAAAGAATGTAGAATATCAAGGCTATGGACAAGGAATAATGAATTCAAATAGTGAGAAAAGTAAAATAAGACATCTTCAAGAAATAGAAGACATTTTGGTAGAACTAGAGTGAACTTAGACAAAGATGTTTTTAGAAACAACAAGACATATTTCTTATATAAAGATGATTTCACAAGGAAAAGATGTATTTATAGAATGCAGAACAAGTTTAGAAAGATGTATTCCATAATGGAGACTTCAGAAAGATATCTTTTAGAAAATAAATATGTCTTCCCATTATCGAAGACAAATTCAAAGAAACATCTCAGTCATAAGAAAGATGTCTCCCATGATCATTAGCAACCATTGCCTAGCCATTGTAGAAGTTATGGGATGGATTTAAAAAAATGGTAGCTATAAGAATACTTGATGTGCATTAGGAAATATGAAATCCTTATTGTATTCATTGTACAATCATTTGTAATCATTGAATTCTCTATTGTTCCTCACTATATTATCATTTTGTCATTGACAAGTGTGTTGTACCTAACTGTAAAAGGAGCAACAAACTAAGTTACAATTATCCCTTGTAATTCTTATTCTTGTTGCCCTATGGGGTTGATGTGCTTAAGATTGTTATGATCCTATGGGATTAAGTTATTGGTGCTACAATACAACACTTCATTATGGAGCTCAAGATTGTAAAGGTTGTGGAAGCCTTGAAACTACATTTCCAAGCATAACAAGACCGTGTGGGATGATTCATGTTTCTATACAACACTCCAAAGTGGCGCTTGAAGACTATATAGGATGTGGTTCCTTCAATCAAATTTTGAGAGAAACAAAGTCTAAAGATGTGCTTGTCATCTATCCTTTGAGTGTGGATTATCCAAGTTGGGGAACCACATAAAATTTGGTGTGTGCACTTTATTTGTTTAAGTTTTAATTTTGGGAACTTATTCATTCCCCTCTTTCTAAGTTAAATAATCCTCACCCAAAACCTTCACAAAATTGAGCTCTACTCTAGAGTTTCTTAACACTACAAAATCACTCAATCCTATAGGATCACGACAAGCTCAATATGAATTCCTTCTTGTAAGGAGCACATCAACCCTCCAAGGCTACAAGAAAGAGAGAAAGACACAAGGAAATAATATAACTAAATTTACAAGTCGTTTTACTTTTAAGCTCAATACAACATACAATCAAGCAAATGATGTTACAATAAAGAATAAGAATACAATAGCATAGAATAGATAATCACTAATATTTTTTGAATAGTACTTGCATAATCTCTAAGATTTTGATATCTTCTTATAGCCTTCAAGTTTTCAAAAAATTCTTTGAATTTGTGCAACAACTACCAAACAACTAGTGTAGACATATCCTTTAAAGTTAGGATGTCTACCTAAGGTTAGCCTTAATTCAAGAGAGATGTCTCACTAGAAAATGGAACATCTTTTATAAAACATCTACTAGGAGATCTCTACACTTGGATGTATATGTTTACTATTTTTAGAAGAGATTTCCTCAACCTTTTAGCTCTATCTTCCAAGGCTTTCTCTAATTGATTTACCTTCTTATGAGTCCCTGGAGCATCTTCATTTGATTTGTAGCCTTCATTTTTCTCTATGCTCTCATCTTATTCATGTATTTTTCATTTTTACATCTCAGTCTAGATCTCATTTCCTTGACCTCTCAGATTTGATTATGGAGTTCTTGTCCATGTCCTATGAACATACTATCCATAACAAACATTATATGTTCTCCATTTTCCTTAATATTTTGACATACTAAAAAGTGAACACATCATACCTAACACATTACCAATTCTACATGTGTGCTAAGTGCTCTTCATGCTAGCCATCATTACCTAGCCTTCCTCTTTTTGAAGTAACAGTATTATTATGTGTCCTATATCAAATTATTTATATAATTATATTTTTCCTCATTAATCTTGATATGTATCTAGTCCCAGATATTGTGTCTTAAATATTAAAGCTATGAGACAAGCTTTATCTAGTCATGATGGAATGATGATACATCGAGTGGTAATTTATATCTTAATTATAAGATATAGATCCAAGGAAGTGCATTGTGCATCCTATGTTGTAATCTAGTGTGTTTGGAGATACTTCCTTACCTCTCATGCTACACCTCTTGATTTCATGTGAGATTCCATGCTCTTTAGAATGATTCCAGCTTCATTTAGATGTCTTAGGGTCATTTCAGTATGTGCCTTTAAGTTTTGGCTTATTCTAGAAGAAAAGTGGTCAATTGTGGCTATAAGGAATTTTGTTGACTATCCTTTTCTAATACACCTCTTGCATCATAATAGGAATGCTAATGCACCCCTTTCTTAGTCCTAATAGATCATCCTCACATGCGGTGTGATCAAGTTAGCTTGTATGACATTGATGCGGCTCTTTTTGTGTCTAGGCAATATCAAATCCTCTCTATTTACATGCAACAATAATAAATACCCAATGAGAATTCTCATATAACAACAAGTTATTACTTAGTTATTTTAAGAGCTTGTAGCATTTAGGTTGTGTAACGGGATTTTCCTCCCTTTGATAAGTTAACTTCCTTCTCTATTTGTGTGTGTTTTGATTCATTACTTTCACAAGTGCAACTAGACTCTATCAGAGTACTACCTTCATTCAATATCTTAGAACCATTTTTTCGATGTGGAGTCTATTATTTGCATGGTAAATAATGATTATTATTTTTCCTTATTTTTACACTATTTATGCCTTAAATCTTAAACTACCAAAAACATTATAAAATATTAAAAGCCTAAAAATATTTATTTAATTCTTATTTTCGTAAACTATGATAACTAAACCTTATCTAAGAAGGTCATAGCTATACAACATGATGTTGGCCTATTAAGGTAGTGACTAAGAGCTATTTTACTGCATTTCATGTATGGTGTTGCACATGTTCCTTAAGGGATTATGACACATGTGTGTGTGAGCATTACCCTTGTTCCTTGGTGAGATTACAATGCATTTGTGTTTATTATTATTTTATTCTTTATAATTAATGAAATTTCATTGAGGTGACTATGTCAATGCATGCTTATCGACATCACCCTATCGATGCATCTCAAGATGCATTGACATAGATGTGTTGATGGTAATGTAATAATTACCTATATAAAGATGCACACCCATCACATTTATGGTACCATTCGATCATTCCCTTAACCAAACTCTCATATTTATTTTCATAGATGTTAGAAACATTTTTCTCTAAGTTCTTGCAATATGGACCAAATTGATTGTGTGGAATTTTATTCAAGTGCAACATGTGCTTGGACATAATTACATAAATGCCAATAAAATCAAGATTCCTTTCATTCATTGTAGTAATTGGATTGGTTTATCTTTACTTCCTAGTAATTTACTTTGGATGTAGTTTACTTTCTTATTATTAAATATTTAATATGATAATTTGTAATTAATGTGAGTATGACCACTTTGAGCATGGTATATTAACACATAGTAATCCTAGTAGTGGATGCTTGGTACACCTAGGACTAGACATTTGGTAACTCAATAGTGTTAATCTATGTTCATGATGTGTACAAAAAGTAGGAATGGATGTTTCAAATTTATGTTAGTTTATTCATTTAATTAGTTACATTAAATATTATTCATTTATTTAGTCATTTAGAAAACACAAAAAGTAATAAAAATTATAAAAATGAATCTCTTACACCTCAAACATACTTAGCCATACCAACATATTAATACAAGTGTTGATTAGGAAGACAACATTTAGCAAACCACATCTTTTACCATCTAATAATATCTACCACCTAGGTAAGTAAATTCTACATAATTTAAATGAATCACATTTATAAACTAGAAATTAATATAGTTGAATATAAGGGGTACCCACTACTTATCATTGGTGTTGTTGCCAGGAACTCATTTTAGCTAAGTGAATCAAGTAATGTTAGTGAAATCATACAAAATTTTTATAAAAGGGAATAACATATTAGATTTAAGAATAATAATAATAATATTTTATCAAGGCACAATTTATCAAAACAAACTAAGATAAATTCTTCTCATAGGAATAATTCACCACTACTTGTTGATGACTCCAGCTAGCAATAAGATAGAACTAAAAGAAATGCTAGTAAGACATCTCAAAAACTAAAGCTTGTCTATGCACTTATAGATCCTTATTATCTAGACTTCAACACCATATTGCATCAAAATGAAAAACTATGTTAGAGGGATCTAAAGGACAACATTGTGTTACCTTCCAATCATTCTATTCTTGCAAGGCTCATGGTAGCTCTTATAAGAATGGTGCTTGAACTAGTAGGCCTAGATTTCCAAGTAATAGAGCATCTCACTAGAGATTATCAGATAATAAAAGCCCATCATATGAAAGACCAAAACATGGAGGCATGCTATGAAAGCTCCAATGATAAATAGGTCTTGATTACACTAGTTTTGCAATCACAGAAAGAGGATCCAAAATTTCTATCTAGACAATCTTAACACTAAGTTTCTCCTCTTTTCAATAAGAGAGACACCACTCATCAATGTTCATAATCAATCTTAGTGAATAATTAGGATAAAGAAAAATTGGTTCTACAACAAGAAAAACCTCTTGGCCAAGGTCTCCAAACCATTCATTAAAAGAACAATCAATGAACCAAAGAAGAAGGATAACTTAGCATAACTCTCCTCATCCTTCACCTTCACTAACCTCCTTATCATCAAATTTTGATAGGATGAAGCATTAGTAAAATAGAAAGGAAAAATGATTGAGACTAAGATGGAGATCAGTGAAGGTCCCATTGTAGGAATGGGAAAAGCAAGCATAGTTAATAATAAGAGGAAGAGAACCATCATCAAGAAAGAAGGCATACCATGTCATGTCATAAGAGGCATAGCTATGATAGGGTTCATCATAATATAATGACTATGATGAATCATTAATAGCTACAAGAAGCACGATCAATACTTTAAAATAAGTTCATAATCTTATTAGGCATCAAAGGAATAGTTGAATCAAACTGCCTAATAAGAATAATATCCCTAAATTGGAAGGAGGGTATAAAGTTAATCCATAACATTATTTACAAGCCTTCCATGATTCTTGTGCCTTGAAAAATATTGAAAACATGTGGTAGAAACTCACAGTGTTTCCCAAGATACTTATCAAAGAAGCTAAAAGTTAGTACTAGTTCTTAGAGCTAAAATCTATTTGTAGATAGAGTATGATGCTAGTGTGGAATATGATGACTAAATGTTCCACAATAGAATAGATAGATCTAACAATGAAAATGTTGCTTCATAAGGAAGATGAAAAGAATGAATTTAAGGAGCTTCATAAGAAAGATGCAAAAGCGTTATTCATCATTCAAAATGGTTAGATCTAACAATCTTTCCCAAAATTGTTATGCATCAAACTAGCAAAGCTACATGGGATGTACTAGAGATTGCATACAAGGGATTATTAAAAGTTCATGTTGTCAAGTTACAAGTTTCAAGAAAATATTTTGAATCTTTGTGCATGGTAGATTCAGAGAATATTGATCAATACATTAGCTGATTTCAAAAAGTTTGAAATGGACTTGAATCTTGTGAAGAAACACTTGAGAAAAGGTGTGCTATTGAAAAGATCCTTTGAAGTGTAACGAGATGATATGATCCCATCATTGTGGCTATTGAAGAAGCAAGAGATCTTGATAAGATGACCATGGTTAAGCTCATAGGAAGCTTAAGGACATACGAGCAAAGAATTGTTTATTGTGAGGATTCAACAGCAAATGCATTTCAAGCACAATTTTAGAGGACATCTAATAAAATTCAAAATCAATATCAAAGATCCTTAGGAGGATCCTCATTCAGAGGATGTGGACATGATCATGGAAAATCTGGAGGTTGTGGTTGTGGAAGATCAAATCAATCAAAGAAAGGTAAGTATTGTGATTTCTGTGGTACCAACACCCACAATACTCTTGAATGTTGGTCAAGGAAGAAGTATGAAAAGAAGGGAAAAGCAAAAATTGTAGAACATGAAGATCAACTCTTAATCTCTACAAAGGTACTAGATGCTAGCAACAATAATAACATTTTGTATGTTGATAGTGGGTGTAGCAATCACATGACAAGGAATAAGAAATTATTCTCAAGCTTAGAAAAATATGATGGAAAGGTAACCATAGGTAATGGGAAGAAGTTAACCATTGTTGAGATTAGATCACTTGCCTTTACAACAACTCAAGGTAACCAATTTGTTATTTCCTAGATATATTTTGTTCCAGATCTTTCAAAGAATCTATTAAGTGTGGGGCAATTATGTCGCAATGGGTATCATGTTGAATTTGAAAAAGATATTTGTAAAATTTTTAGGGTTGATGATGATAAAGGTATCGCAGTTATCCCTATAAGCAAGAATCACATGTACAAGTTACAAATGAAAAAGGATATTCATTGTCTCACTATCATTAAAGATATAGCATAGTTATGGCATGCTCAGTTAGGACATGTTAACTTTGGCTCAATAGACCACATGAAGAAAGGAGAAATTGTAAGAGGTATGCCAAAATTTCCTTTGCCAGATAATCATGATTGTGGCATGTGTCAACTAGGAAAAATTACAAGGTTACCATTTCCTAGAAAAGAACATAGATCTCAGCAAAAATTAGATCTAGTTCATATGGATTTATGTGGTCCCATGCAAAAATTGAGCCTAGGTAAAAACCAATATATGTTAATCATAGTGGAAGATTTTTCATGATTTTCTTGGGGGTATTTTATAAAATTAAAAGATCAAACATTGGGATTTTTTAAAGAATTCAAGGTGGAAGTAGAAAATCAAAGCAGCATTTCAATTAAGAAAATTCGAACAAATCATGGTGGTGAATTTTTATCAACTAAATTTTATGAATTTTGCAGGAAAAATGAGATTATTCATCAAACAACCACATCATTCACAGCTCAACAAAATGGTATTGCTGAGAGAAAGAATAGAACTATGGTTGAAATGGCAAGGTGTCTATTTCAAATGTTAGGTTTGGAGAATAAATTTTGGGCAGAAGCTTGTGCAACATCAATATATATTTTAAATAGGGTGCCATCAAGATCAATTCAACATAAAACTCCATATGAATTATGGAATGGATATTCACCCAATATCTCTCATTTGAAAATTGTTGGTTCACCATACTACATTCAAATTCCAATACAAAAAAGACAAAAACTAGATAAACAGGGACAGCCATGTATTTTTGTGGGATATTGTGCAAATTCCAAACCATATAAATGTTATGATTATGAAAATAAGAAAGTTTTAGAATCATGTGATGTGGTTTTTATGGAAAAAGAACACACATGCATTGCAATTGAAAAACCATACAAAAGTATTTTTGATGGCAACCTGGGACAGCAAAATCAACCATGTGAAAGGCAAAATATGATTTCTGGTCAACGTGAAGAAAAACGTAGGATTGAAGAGGGACCTACAAAAGTCATTGCACAAAATAATATTCACGTTACAGCCAACAAAACATCTTGGGACTGCCATCAACATGATTTTGCAGGTAACGTTGACGCAGAAAAAATACATTCCAGTAGCAACGGTAGTTATACCAACGTGGGAATACAAAATCAACCACAGCCAAAGAATATACAGCCACAACATTTCAGTTACCACCTTGGGCAAACGTCCTCATCTGCTGTGCATTCTTTTCCTTTTTCAGCTACACATTTTTTTCCTTGTTCAATCCTCAATCACCAACCAACGGATTCACTCTGTGCAGTTTATCAGTCAGAGTTTTACAAGCCTCCAGTGAACTATTTTTGCATGAATAATTGCAGCAACAAAGGAAGAGAAATGCTTGCTACTACCAACTTTGATGGTGCATGATCCAACAATTATTCCTCCCAAATATCCGTAGCACTACAGAAAATAGACCAACAACCAAATTTTTTGGCTGATTATTCACCATATTGGCATGGCCATAAACGTATTATTTTTCCTAATTTCTCTGCTATGTCAACATCATCAACTCCTACATTCCAGTATTGTGATACCCAAATATACACACCTCCTCATTGGCCACCCATAGTAAATTATTTGACAACTGAAAATGTAGGGATACCAGCTGCACACACACAAAATTTTCCACCTGGGCCTCTATATCTGAATTTTGGCAAACATTGCACCATGGCTGACCATTTTTTCCCTATTTTTTTGGACTCAATCCCATTCCAAACTAATTCAAATGCTGCTCAACGTTGGAATAAATCTTAGAATATCTCAATGACAAATGCAGTGTAGCACCATCCTCAACTTTCATTTCCTCTTCAAGGGCACACCTCTAAAACAATGTCTTGTCAAATCATTTCATCTGCAACACCTTCTACCTCAACAATTTCTACCTCCCGACAGATTTCAGCCACCTCTTGACTAGCTCAATATCATCCAGCCTCTAACATGCTAGATACAAATTTTACACAATACATGACAAGAAGTCACTTTCGTGGAGACATTGCTTCACCAACCCAGAACGTCGAATCTAGTGACAATGCTCTTTTCACTATGATGGACGATGAGTTTTTTGCGCTACTTATGCCGATGGGGGGAGCGATGATGGTTTAATGGAACCATCCATAGTCATCGAAGCTGCATAAGATAACCATTGGATTGATGCCATGCAGAAAGAGCTACATCAAATTAATAAAAACAACACTTGGAGCCTAGTTCCTCATTTGTCTACTAAGCTTGTTATCGATTTAAAATGAATATTTAAACTTAATAGAAATCAATATGGTGAAATAGAAAAATTCAAAGCTCACCTAGTTGCCAAAGGATATCTCTAACAACAAAGCAAAGACTTTGATGATATCTTTGCTCCTGTTTCACTAATGGAATTCATGAGAATCATTCTTGCCATTGCTGCACAAGTTGGTTATGTGGTTTATCAACTAGATGTGGCTTCTGCATTTCTCAATGGGGTTCTTAATGAAGAAGTTTACATGGAACAACCACTAGGCTTCATGAACTAAGGACAAAAAAATCATGTTTACAAGCTCCATAAAGCATTATATGGGCTCAAGCAAGCTCCATGTGCATGGTACGAACGTATTCATGCATTTTTCATGCAAGAAGGTTTCACCAATCTTCAGTCCCAAATAAAAATATACAAAAAGGTATCTGGAGATGATTTTATTTGTGTTTGTTTATATGTAGATGATTTAATCTATTTTTCATCTACAATTTCATTATGAAATAATTTTCTTAATTCCATGAAAAAGGAATTCGAAATGTCTAATTAGAGAAGATGTCATACTTTCTGGGTTTTCAAGTTATCCAAAGAACCAAATCAATTTTCATATGCCAAATGAAATTTTCCTGATCCTTAATTGAGAAATTTAGCATGATTAATTGTAATCCTTCAGACACACCACTTTCCCTTGGTACAAAACTTATCAAGGATGACAAATACCTCTCTATCAATCCTTTACTATACAAATCCCTTGTTGGTAGTTTAATGTATCTCTCCAATACTTGTCCAGATATCCAATATGTTGTAAATTACCTTTCTCGGTTCATGTAAGATCCGCATGAATCACATTGGAAAGGTGTAGAATGAATATTGTGATACCTGAGAACTACAATAGATTTTGGGATCACATTTCATTAACATACAAATTTCAATATATGGGAATACATAGATGCAGACTAGGGAGGCAACCTAGAAGATTGAAAGTCAACTTCTGGTTTTTATTTCTTCTTCAATCCATCACTTATCTCTTGGGGATCAAAGAAGCAATCTACAGGTTCCCTCTCAATAGCTAAAGCAGAATACATTGCTACATCAAATGCTACTACTCAAGCACAAGTGCTATTACAATGGCTCATAATCCTATTCATCATGGACATTTCGAGCACATAGATATCAAGCATCACCATCTTAGAAGCTTGATTCAAGATAACATACTCAACATAGAACATTATGCAACTGAAGCACAAATGGAAAACATCTTTACAAAGATTCTGAGTTGTAAAAAGTTTGAGTCTTTTCAAAACTTCCTAGGAGTGAAACCTCTTACCATCATGAGGGGGTTTGAGGAATATGATGACTAGATGTTCCACAATAGAATAGATAGATCTCATCCATTAATCTATTTTAAATAAGATGAGATTCTATTCATGTAATTCTTATCCAATCCATGTTTAGGACATCACATATTAAGAAGATCATTAAATATGATGATAAGGATCATCCCCATGATTTAAAGATTCATTCTTATCTCTCCAATTCTAATCTTGGGATATCAAAGCCTATACAATTGTAGTAGCACATATTCATTCATAATAGAAGAGACATATAGAATTTAAGAGAGTCTCACATGAGTGTGTTTGTTCTAACAAAGTCCTTTATTTTCTTTTAGCTTACTTCATAGATCCAAGGCCCTTTAGACTCTTCAACTAGAGCTATTTAATGATATGTATCAAACATACTCTAGGATGTTCAACTTGAGAAACTAAATCTAAGTGTGGAAAAAAGGTAATCATGAATTCCTTGATGCAGCCTTAGGTAGGTATCACTCTCTCTTCCATCAATGCCCAAGTCATGTTTTATTTTCAAAGGAAACAAATTCAACACATGATAGACAGGCTCTAAAACAAACTCAAAGAGATCCTTGGAAATTATGCCCAAGAGAGATGAAACACCATAAAATTTCAGGACCCTGATGCCTTAGCAAAGTTTTGAAATTCAAGTAAGGACTTCCACAAGTGCAACATCATGATGGGCCATCACGATAGTGTAGGCATTGAGTGTAGACTGTATAGTCTGACAAGTTTTCTATCTCTAGGGCTGATAGGCCTACTGGACTCTCCAGCCTGCCCAACTGGATAATTGATCTCGCTGATAGTCTATCCAAAGATCATGCTTGGAGTTGCCGAAAGTGTTCAGGATGAGCTAAACAGTTCAGCAAGTTTTCTAACAAAGAAATTTTCTATGCTGCGCAGCATAGCAAGCCTTGAAGAGACCAATCAGATGTCCAAGATGCAAATTGATAATAAGCCAATCTTCCAAAGAATCTTCCTTGTTTCATCCCTGAAGCGTGAGTGATACAGCGCAACAGAATGTGGTGAATTTTGTCAAGTATTATCTCAATATGAGTGCTACGCTATGCTACACTACGCAGTGTAGCAAAATGTAGTGAGGATGTACTTTGACAACACTCCTACTCGGGTAGCTCTAATGGAGTAAAAGCACTTGCCCCTGCTTCAACTGTCAAACAAGCTTGCTTTGCTGACACACCAAGACATGACAAACATCCTATGAAAAAATGTTTGCAAAAACAAGTCAGGATTTAATTACTTTCACTACGCCAACACAATGGACAACGTAAGTAATGTAACACTTACATGGAGGCATCAAGACATTTTTAGTTAGCTCTAAAACTTGTTGGCAATGATCATTCTCACACTGACATCTCTTTGGCAAACAAAATCAACAAGTTTTCTTCATTTTGCATACCCCTGGTCAATCCCCAAAATTTTCCCTATGCTTGACCCTACTTGCAAGAGTAGGGAAGATATAGTCTTGGAGCATAGGCTCCATTTTTCTTTCATTGTTGGTATGCTTTCTGGATTTTGGCACATGCAATTTCAGCAATATGGTCATAGCATAATAGGTTTCACATCCAGCATCACACACCTACGTAGCACATCCATGCTTGCACCTTGTGGGACCTAGGACACATGGCATCTAGACCATGTTTTTCTCCTACTCCTAGACCTATAAATACCTAGATGAACAATGTTCAAAGGGTTGGCTTTTGGGGTTTGATTTCGGAGAGCATAGTTGCTATTTTTTGCATTCTGGTTAGCTTTGAGCATTCTAGTTAACTCCAAACATCCTTTTGCGGGTCTAGCATTTTAGCATTTTGGAAAGCAAATTGGCAAGCATAAGAATCCCAAGCAATGAGCTATTAGCTATAGTTCAAGGACCTATGACCATACTGCTCTATTGTAAGCTATGCCATTTTAGTGTTGCATATTTAGTTGTATGCTTTTCAACAAAACAAAGATCAGATCTACCATCTTGGGGTGGTGCATTTTCTCACCCAAGCCTACTTTATTCTTTGTTTACTATCATTGTCTTTTGCACTATTTTTATCATCTTGCATTTGTTGATTATCGCTTTACTTGCATACGTAGCTTCTAAAGAAAATTTTTACGAAAGGTTAAGTTACACCTATTAAGTCCCTATCTAATCGACTAGAAAGTTAAGGGCACCCTGTTTCCATTTTTCTCCATCATGGCCCTCGCACAGATTCGGGGTTAAACTATACACCCAGCAACCTCTCGGTGTTCCAACCACCGATGTTTTCGATCACTATAGTTTTTGGTGCTAGAAAGAGGGCCTTGGTTCCCTTTTTGCATCTTATGGATAGTCTTGCATGCTTTCTATACCCTATCACCTACTAGCATAAATGTGACACCCTCGCGGTTGTCTACCCATTGTGTGGTGCAGACTAGTCATAAAAATGATTCCTTTAGAACCCGACAGGATGAAGAGCCTCTGATTGCTTATCAATTTACATGTTTCTTGCTTACAATCTCCCTTCAATTATACAAAATGATTCCCACAACCACTATCATTCCCACCTCGAACCTTGAGGTTCCTTTCTTAGCTCAAAATACCATAGGTGCCGAGTGACCACCTAGCCTAGTGCTAGCACTACACCAATCTCTCAGGCTCTGACACCTACCACTTGAGCGCCTGGTGCAAGATGTAGAGCACTATGACTTCCTTTGCATGAAGGTACGAGTGAATATACCTTTGGATCACTAAGAACTCGAAGACAAGTGTAACTTCAAGTTTCTCCACCAGAACGAGAGGGAATTTATCCCTTCCCCTAACATCATCATCCCATTGACTGAAATGTATCAATGGGTCTTAAACCAACTGATATGGGTGACTAAGTCCAGGGAATAGGATAATAGCATCCCACTATGACGAGGCATTCTAGAATGGATAGGAAGATCTGGATTCCCACTCTGAAGGTGGTGGCCAGATCTATGCTACGACCATCCCTTCTACAACTATCTTCCGATCAAAATCCACTTTTCTCATTTTTCCCCTTCACGATTACTATGATCTTTCTTCAACCTACACCTGCAACAGCTATAGGGGGCCATCCTGTATTTTCTACGTACCAATAGGGAGGCCCCTCAGCTTTGTTCTTAGTCGCCCTTCCTTCTTAGTCTACCCCAATAGCGTACCCAACGTCAGTCACGACTACACTACCATACGTTCACACTTTGCCCACATCTCAGTCACACACAAGCTTTGCCTCTGGTCCTTCATCTGCATCTATCCTGCCATCAATGGTTAACCTAGTCTCAACTACATGATGGGCCCCAACCCTATCTTTACCCATGGCACAACCCCCTTACGTATCGTACTATGTGCAACCCCAAGCGCACCAGTTCCCACATGTAGAACAACCCAGCACAAGGTTGTGCACCACCTCGTCAATGGGGCAACCTATCAACCCCACGGCCCCACCAAAGGCCACCACATCAACAACACAACCCATTGGATGGTGGATAGCCCAAATGACACCATTCACAGGAGCAGCACCAATAATGCCCCCCATGGGCCTGGCCGCTACCTCTATACCGCAACACCCATCGGCACATATGGTGGATGCTCAAGCAACCCCCCAACCATCTACAACATCACTAGGTCTACATCAAGCTTTTCATCTTATCCAAACCCTCAGTAAGAAAATTCAATGTCTTAAAGCCACCAGTTTTGATACGTTGATGGTCATGGATTTCTACCATGATGATCCCATCAGCCCAGCCATCCCCATGCTCACATTGCCCCCTAGGATTCCACTCCCCTAATTCAAAAAATACAATGGGAAGGGTGATCCTAAAGCACATTTGGTAACATTCAAATCTGAATCCTTATTGTTGCAACAGTGGCTACACATTGTCATCCATGTCTCTAACGGGCAAAGCTCTAGACTAGTACAGTGTGCTTCCACATGCCTCCATCTCAAATCTGGAGGAGCTTCTACGCTAGTTCGTGACCTACTTCAAGTATAACTTCAAGTTGAAAGTCACGTTGGACCAGTTGATGAGTGTTAAGTAAGACTCACTGGAGTTTGTCCAAAGATTCATATAGTGATGGAGCTCTACCTTGAATGAGATACACGAGCCTATTGTAGAGGCCCACTTGTTGGCCATATTCAAGATGGTAGTAAATGATTTCATTAAATCAAAGCTATAATACCTAGCCCCATGCTCCCTTAGCCAAGCGTTCGCTCAGACGAAGAGCACAGAAGATGTGGCTAAAGCTAGTAAAGACCCAGCCTATGTTGCATAAAAAAACACATATATTAAAAAAGACAAGGAGAAGGGAAAGGACGCAATAGCCATGGTGGCCACTGTGGATAATGAAGATAAACCCAATAACAGAAATGGTAAAAAGGTGGCCGCAACAACAACATCTAGCTCAAGCAACATCGGTCAGCCCTCAACATCAGCACCAGAGGCATCAACCTAGCCTAAACCCAAGTTTGAGTGCAAGGATCACTCCAAGTACACTCGTTTACCCATTAAGCCTTCAGAACTCTCGAAACAACTGTTGGGGGCTAGGTATATTCAGCAAAAGTAGATGTCAGAGGAGGCAATTAAACATCATAAATGGTATTGTGAACTTCTTAGGGACCCCTCCTTGGCCATGCCCAATGAGCTGCAAGTTCCTAAGGATTTCACACTGGAACAGTTCTGTGATTACCATCAACTTTGTGGTCATGACAGGGACTACTTCCTGGTGTTCAAAGATGACATTCAACGCATAATCGATCAAGGCAAACATGTCCTGGATGAAAGTAGTCTTGTTTTTCTCAAAAACTAGTCCATGCATGTCTACAAGGACCCCCTCAAATCTAACAATGCGTGGTATATCATGAACATGATTGGCATTGACAGTAACCTATAACCACCATAGCAACCGTTCGTGGTGTGTGTGCATCAATGTAGCATAGAAACACCGATGATAGCAAAAAAATGCCATAACAATCATTCTTCCTCAAGGTTCCCCCTCAGACATCCACTCCTCCACCTTTCAGGCTCAAATCCACACCATTGCCCATGCCAAAACCATAGGCATTGTTCATCATTAGGGTTCCAAAACATTCAACTGCCCCTACCACATAGATCCAAGAAACTAAAAAAGCCCTGTAGCCCCCCTGTTCGAAAAAATAGGAGGAGCATTCGATGGAGAAGGTGGCCAAGGAACACACTGCCTTGGGTCCTTCCAAGCTTACCCCCTTTTCCTTGATGTGTATGGTCCCCTCATCATCATCAACTGACAATGTTGTATAGAAGTAATCACCACCATCCCATCCTAGAAAGAAAAATCCTCAACCTGAAGCTCCCCCTCCTCAGGAGATCCATCTCCTAGAACTAATAGAGAAGGAGAAGGGTAATAGGCAAGATGGTGGGCAAGATCTATTCAATGCCTTTACGTAAGTCAAGTAGGCTCTGAAATAGAAAAATAAAATATTAAGCCTATATGACTTCATAATGGCTTCTCCTACACATTGCGAGGCCATGGTTCACATGTTAACGTCCATATCGGTCAACAAAAACATGCTGGCAGAAGAGAAAGTGATTCACACTGTTATGCTCCCCTCTACAGTTGAGGAACCATGGCCATATTAGTTAATATTCCATGATGAGTCCATTAAAGATGACCCTGAATAGGGTCAGGTAACAATAGCACCCATGTTCATCATAATTCAGGTCAGTCAGTGCAAGATCCAAAGGGTAAATGTTGATGACGGGGCTACTACTAATGTCATTGCCTTTTCCATAGTGGAAAAATTGGGCTTGGTTGATCAAATGAAGCCCATGATGACATCTTTCCTAAAATCATTTAACAGGATGCATGTGTAGGTAAAAGGAACTGTGCGTATCAGGGGACCAATTCCCCACGAGCGCAATATTCATAGTGGTAGAAGAAATGCCTAGTTTCAACCTGATCCTGGGGAGATTGTGGTTGGTCCAATTGAGTATTGTTTCTTCTCCAATACACCAGGAGATTGACTTGGCCTATGTGGGAGGGGAAGTGATAATTTTAGGTGATGAAGTAGCTCCCCTAGCCATAAACAATTAGGAATGGAGCAAGGATCAGAGATTTCAGAGATTGAAATCTCTGAAGATCAAACCCCTATTCAAACTGAAGTGCTTGAACAAGTTGAAACTAGTTTGAACGAAGTAGCAACATGGGTTGAGCTGCCGTTTTAGGTAGTAGACAATGATATAAAAGAGTATCATAACAAAGGCCCTGATCGTACTCATCACCAAGCCCATGATGGGTTAGGAAGCAGTTGTGAGAATGATCGCTGCTTGCGTTAGTGTAACTACACTACTTCCACCATGATTACTACTTGCATCAATGATACATCCATTGGATATATTTTTTTTCTCTATATTCATTATTTATGCTAAAATCTTCCTCTGGTTTACATTTTCCACATTACATCCATTATTTGCATCACACCATGGCCTGCTAAGGCCTAAAACTAGAAAAAAAAAATTTATCACCCTATGATAGCTCGAAATGGCCTTAAACTATCACCACAGCTTGCTAAGGGCTAAAACTGGCAAAAAACAATTTCTTTTATTGACACCCTACGATGGCCCGGAATGGCCTTAAAATACCACTATGGCCCGTAAAGGCCTAAAACTAGAAATTTTTTATTTCATCACCCCATGATGGCCTGAAATGGCCCAAAACTAGCGATGGCCTAGAATGGCCTAAAAATAAAACAAGGAGCTCCCAAGGAGCTTAAGAAAAAGGGAGATAAAGAATAAAAACAAATACAGAAAACTAGCCAAAATGAAATAAATCTCTTTACATTATATTCTTCATTCAACATCAAGCAATAACGTTTATAAAATTTTTTATAAACTCAAAGACAAGAATAAAATTTCCCACCACTACGCTATCAGTCCTCGCCTACACCACCATTCCCTGCTTCATTGGATTTGGCATTTTCGTTTACGTCATGCACAACAAAGAGAATAAAACAATCAATTAAAGCTACAACAAAGGAAATTATAAAATAAACTATGACACCATGAAAGGTAACTAACCTGAGATGGCCCCACATCCATTTCGGGGGGTATCTGATCCATTCCGAAAGTGACACGTAGTAGGATCTCCTTGGTGATGTTGGGTGAATTCCTATCTCCTAAATCAGCACTTGCTGCAACCATCTCCTTTTCTACAGTTGTCCATCTTAGTGTCCCTAGAGAAAAGGTGGAAGTGCTGGTCTCACCTGCAGGTAGGGTCATCTTCCTTTTGGGAGATTCACTAACTGTCCCATATTGCATGAACCTGTCATAAGCCCTGGAAGTGCCAATAATGTCAAGGAATAGCTCATGGGTATGCAAATTGACCAAAGCATCCCGATATTATTTATGGTAGGTGGCACATTCTATTATATATATATGTTTTTGGTTCTTCTATGCCTACCCCCACTCGTAAACCTTCATGCTATAATCCTTCCAATCTTGGTTCTTTTGGGCTAGAAAGTCCATTTACATGTGTTGTTTAATTATTTCACCTGTGGCTTCATTGTTGCATCGGAAGGCCATCCAATATCTCGCATAGTCGATGATGGCTGTACACCAACTACCATCATGAGTGTCCCAGGCCAACAGGAATTCATTCTTGGATTGGAGATCCCCCACCTTAGCAGTTAGGTTTGCCTTCTCCTTCTCAAGTTTTTGCACCTATTTTTAGAGGTCTTCATTCACATGCCTACACTCCCATAGAGAGCATGCTAATTACAACACACATTTACTTGCTTCATCGTATATGTGACGAGGTACTTCGATCACCTCTAGTGGAAATTTAGGAATGGCAACAACCTCAACTGCCTACTTGGGATCCCACTTTAGGTGAGAGGTTGCAAACCACACATGGAAGGGCATTAGTCACAGTGACATAGTGAAATTGTAATAATGTAGAAAGCCTAGCGTAGCATCTTTAACTTACCAATCTCCAAATCAATCTGCCTCAGACGATTGATCATGTCCTCGACCACTCCCTCCATAAAAGTGAATTTGTCAAGGGTCTCAGTCGATGGTCTAAGACGGGTCGAAGAAGGGCTAGGAGTATCAATAGTGATGTTTACTACACAATAAAATGTGTTAGACATAGTAGAGAGGACTACAACAAAGCTGATGAACAATGTAAATGACAGTGTAAAGCTCCTACCCAGCAAACTCTCAGGGGTGATAGCAGGGGGATTGCCCATTGGCATACTATCGAATAAGTGGTCAAAACTCACCAGCGTCAAAATGGAGCCCCTCTTTTTCTAGCTGATCCAAGAGCATAGTAGCATCCTCAACACTCATATGCCCCTCTGGTACTGAACCACAATTGGAAAAATGGTCCTCAGTAAGGGCCTCTTCCTCATTGATAAGGACCTCTTCTTCATCAAACAAGGCCTCTTCTTCTGTGGCTGGGGCCTCTTCATCTTTGCCCATCACCCCTGTTCAAGGGGCCAGAACCTCTTCCTCCTCTTCTTCCTCTTCTTCTACTACTAATAAAACATAATTAAAGTAAGTGAGATACATCAACTTGGAATAGATGCTACACTATACAACACTATCTAGTGTAGCATAGCGTAGCAAGCAACAACCAAATAGTCAAATACACTTACCAATTGGGGGTTGCACGCTGCAAATTTTGAGTTGTAGCTTCTTCCCTCTCTCTTCATTTGTACGGGAAGGCTCTTTGGCAAGACAATATTTCTTACATTGCAACTTAGTCTTCACTATTTCTGTAATGAGGCATGCTCCCCTTGACATGCTACTTGTGTTAATAGGGGTTGCCTCTTCCATGTTGTTTTTGGCATGAAAGGGACATTCCACCCAATCCCTAGTCATTATTGAAAGCAATTCCCCAATAGCCTCCAGGGGATCTTGCGATCATGTGGTATGGAAGACCTAGAAAATCCATGGCTTTCTTAGCTGGCTACGATCTTGCTGTACCCAGATGCTATTTTCACAGACCACTAGCAACTTCATAAATCACTGCAAGAAAGCTATGAAAAAGGTATAGTGTACATTGAAATCAGACTCAAGCTTCTCATGAAGGTTGACCATTTCAGTGCACAAGCCTTTCGAAAGGTACCAGGCACAATTGTAATGGGTTCCTTCCTCCATGAACTTCCTCATTATCCAAGCCTACTCCACCCCAAGGATATGCCCTTGGGAGAGTAGCTTAAGGAAGGCACGGGCACAAAAAGTAGGGTAAATCCTTTCCACCACTGCTAGCTTGACCTTGTGAATGTAAATTCCCTTTTGGTCCTTACTTGTACCTCGCCACTCCTTGATGTCCCCCTTATGATTTTCATCTTTCTTAGACTTTTCTCCTATAGGGAGACCATCAGAAGGGACACCGAAAAGTTGGTCATTAATTTTGAATACCTCCCGCACACCGTGAACACATGTACGGAATCAGTCAACCTTCTCAATGAAGGAATTAGCTAGGGAAAGAATTTTAGCAGCTAGGACATTTGGGTTTATAGCCATGAATAAGTTCATAATCCCAACCTCCTAAAGGTTGTGGACAATGGTGGCTGGGGCCCATTGCAGAGCCAACGTTGAGTCTCCTCCACCTCTCTGTACTTGAAGAAGAGGTTGGTTTTGTTATGCCTAGAGGTGATCACAATGACCTCTTGGGATTTTGTCACCACTATAATATTTTGCAAAATAAATAAAAAAGTTAGCAGAAAAAAAAAATCATGAAAGCACATCATTACTCAAACACATAACAACAAATCCACAATTTAGCATACTAGGTTTAAATGGTGTAGGAAATTATGGGAGTTCCACTAGCACATCTTCAATAAAATTTTGAATACTTGGTTGGATAGTTTTAAACTCAAGCCCAAGTTGTCCTATTACGCCGGCACGCATGTTCTTAGTAGAGGAGAACTCCTGCAAGGCCATCTGTGCTAACGCTAAGACGTCTTTGTCACTGTGAAGACCATTCCCGTCAATCTAAACCCTGGTAACATACAAAAAATATAGTTAACACCTCTATCTAGTTTAACATGGATTATACAATACTTTAAGATACCTCCACAAAACTCACTCACTGGCATTGTAAATGGTTCTAGGTGGGTTCTGAAAACAAGTGCCCATGTGACAGGAAAATTATAATGTGTTATATAAGTGATAGCATTTGTACTCAGGCATGTCCCAGATCCAACTTAATCACCTCAAGGCTTTTGGAACTTGGTTGGAACCTTCTATGCCTTCGCCTCTGGTCACCCCATCAATCATGAATTTTAGAATACCCCGATTTACCCTGGGCAATAGTGTTTCTGTAATCGTGGCTTCCATCTCAACTGATAAGTGTGACCACATGATCACACTAAAATGGTGGAGGAGGACCTATAAGAAGTCTCGTGCACCCTCCCAGAACTAGACCACCTGCTATCCCACACGTGCATGAGGAGGAGGGACATTGGCCACAGGTTCACTGAGGCAGCATAAGACTCCTACAAGTTCAAGGACAATCAAGATAGGTTTAAACATGACCCTACTTGAAAAAGCATCAAATGTTAGCATTATGTTCAAGTGAGGTTTACACGTAGCATAGCATGACCATTTTTTTACAAGTAACGTAGCATAACCATGTTTTTACATGTAATATAGCATGATCCTTTGACTATGAATCCCTCTTTTAGCATGGACCAAGGAGTCCCCCAATGAACAAAGGTAAGCATTGCATGCAATGTACTAAAGATATTTGGGAGTAGCGTAGCATAACAATTAAGCCCAACATAATGTATAACAAGCATAGCATTGTAGCTAGTGTCGCGGCATATCATACTCGAAAAAATAATGAATTTAATAATGTAGCGGCCCTATATGTTTGACAACGTAGCAACATGATAGACTCCCAACATATTGGCCTAAGGGCCTCACAGCATATGCAAAGTAGCCTGACAACAACAACCTTATAGTCTAACCACGTAGATGAGAGAGAATCCACAATGCCCCACTATCCCAACCCTACCTTGCCACATGAAACAGCTTGGGCTACACTACGCTAAACATGCATCATGTTGCATTAAAAATCTTTTTGCAAATAACTAAACCCCTCCAAGGGTGGTACGTTACACCAAGTGTGTGCTGCGCCACCCAGAATCGCCCAAACCACCATAACAATGCAGTCACCATTCTTAACAATGGCAACTAGGGTGACACTACATGCAATCATAACATAGCATTCATACGGCCACTACGGCCAACTAGCGACAATGACAGCATAGTGGCCAAAATGGCAACCAAAATAGTAGTAATAGATGCAAACTCCACCACAATAATGGCAATAGCAATCTGATCCTATTCATCACCTAAAGGAAATAAGGATAGTGTAGCGACTTACCAAGTTGATAGAGCCTCTTGTCACACCTCAACCTGCACCTTGGATAGGAATCCCAGAGTATCCTTCACCTTGCCTACCTTGGAAAGCCCTCTATGTTTACGTTCACCTTTGGGTGCCATTATCTTGCTCACGAATCATCTCTACCAACCACTATGCTACACCTATTGCACTCTCTCTACTCAATCGTGCTACACTCTGGGTGTGATCTCTACCAACCGCTATGCTACGCCATGAAAATGACACTTTACCAAGGGTTAAATCCCTATTTATAGCCATTGCAGTAAAAAAATTGTCATTTTTATGTTTTGATTAACACAGGACACCCCCTATGGAGTAACACTATTATGTCATGGTTCCACCATAGCGTAGCGATTATCTGTGGCATAATAGGTGGGCCCACCGAAAATTTTGTCCCATCTTGTCACTTTATCTTTACAAAATCTACCGCACCATGGTCTGCAAAGACCTTAAACTAGCAATCTTAACTTTCAATTCTACCCAGTAATAGTCTGCAAAGACCTTAAACTAGCAATTCTGACTTGCAATTCAACCTAGCAATGATCTACTAAGACCTTAAACTGAAAATTATGATTTACGTAGGATACTAACCTACAATGTAGCCTAATGATGGTCTGTTATGACCTTAAACTAGCAAAGTTAACATCCCTTGCATTTTCAAACTCATTAATGGTCCGCTAAGACCTTAAACTGGTAATTCTGATGTACAGGTTGTGCATGATTATGATCTACTAAGACCTTAAACTAGCAACTTGCAAACTTTTCATAGTAGTTAAAAATTATTTCATGTTGCATTGTTGCTTTACAAACATCCATTACATGTTGTTTCTACAGACAAGTATCATTTGACTTGGTCTTTTTTCTTATTGTGGCAAGTTTAACAAAAATGGCCATGCAGGGTGATCTTGATTTGCTTCTAACCTTGACAAGTCCTCATGGTAGGCTCACAAGACACCTAAAATTTGAATCAATAGATTGGGAATCATCTACTGACAACACCGTAGCATCGTTGGAAACATCCATAGATTGGCCAGAACATTTGGTCCAAGCCATAGACTTACAGGTTGGGGATGTGACTGAGGACCCTTTCATTGAAACACTTGTAACTACATCTAGGGGGGAGATAAAGACATTGAAAGCTAGATCCCTCCTAAATCCAAAAATGCAAAAAGACATATCTAAGGTTCTCCAAGAAAATGTCAAAGTGTTTTCATGGTCCTATGAAGACATGCTAGGCTTAGACCCATGGCTCATACAACATAACATTGTCTTAGACCTACGTGTCAAGGTAGTCAAGAAAAAGGTTGAAAAAATCAAATCAAAAATTGCACGAGCTATACGCGATGAAATCACCAAGTTTTATGAAGCTGGTTTCATTCATGCAGTCGATTACTTGGAGTGGGTGTCAAACATCATTGTATTTTCTAAGAAAATGGGAGGTATATGAATTTGTATAGACTTTTGTGATTTGAAAAAAGAAATGATTAAAGATGATTTTCCATTACCAAGTATTGATCAACTTATCAACACTATGGATGGTCATGCCTTATTGTCCTTTATGGATGGGTTCTCAAGTTACAACTAGATTTGCATCAACCGAGAACATCAGTTAACAACTACTTTCATGGCCCCTTGGGGAACCTTTTGTTACACCATGATGCCTTTTGGACTCAAAAATGCCAGAGCAACCTATCAACAAGCCATGACATATATTTTTAGTGACTACCTCTTAGAGAGACTAAATGATTATGTGGATGACATAGCAATCAAGTCTAAGGGATCTATTGATCATCCCAATGATCTAGATGTAGTCCTAAAATGTTGTCACAGGCATGACTTGTGTCTCAACCCAAGGAAATGTGGTTTTAGAGTTAAAACCAAACACATGATAGGGTTTGTAGTGTTGGAGGTAGGGATATGAGTGGACCTTGACAAGGTAAGGGTCATCATCAACTTAGCACCACCTACAAACCTTAAAGAGCTACGTGGGTTGCAAGGCAAAGTACAGTTTATCTGGAGGTTTATTGCGAGGTTGACCAACAAGTTACACCTCATGCAACACTTGCTAAAGGAGGGGGTCAACTTCGAGTGGATAGAAAAATGTCAAAAAGCCTTCAATAACTTAAATAAATAGCTTTTTCACCTTCCAACTATTTACCCACCACAGAGGGATAAGGCTCTACATCTACCTTGCCACTTCGAACACATCTATTGTAGCATTGTTATGTTAGAAGAAGGATGACAGCTTTGAAATCCCTATTTATTACTTAAGCCATGCGCTAATAGCTTATGAGGAAAAGTATAATGAAGTAGAAATAAATTTTCTCGCTTTAGTGTTCATGCTAAAAAGGTGGAGACATTACTTGTTCTGTAGGAAGGTTAACATCATATGCAAGAGCAACATACTTCGGGCTATCACAACAAACTTGTATGAGAGTAGCAAAATAACCCGATGGAAGGATATAATAGCAGAATTAAATTTGCATTATGTTGCCTAATCATTAAAAAAGGGACAAGTGATAGCTACATAGCTCACAACCTCACCTGTCAATGATCAGGAAATAATAGAGCTGGAGTTCCCTAACGAACATGTCAATAGCCTCAACCCTGTACCACTATACTTCGAAGCCACTTTGCATTTCAATGGTGCCTCAACTATGCGAGGTGGTAGTGTTTTTGTCATCATTACATTCCCCTCTAGGGATATTCGACCTTTTTCTTACTACTTTATGTTCCTTTGTACAAACAATGTAGCTGAGTACGAAGGACTCCTTAGCATCCTCTTAGCAGCCTGAGAACTAAAGATTCAACATTTGGTAGTCCGAGGTGATTTCAAACTCGTTTTCAACCAAATTACTGAAGTCTATGCTTGTAAAGCTTCACACTTACAGGCTTATTGTGACTTGGCCAAGAGTTTGCTGAAATAGTTTAAAATGATAGACATCCAACATGTGCCTTGTAACGAGAACACCGTAGCATATGTCGTAGCTACGTTAGCATTGAATGTGTCATCCCACCTATTTGTAACTTTACCTACTTCGATAATAGAATGCCAAAATCCTATTACTCAAGTGGTACATATCGTAGTTGTTAGTATGATAAATATCCAAGAATGATATGCAAACATTGAATCCTACCTTCAACACAATGAACCCCCAAACTGCTTAACATCCACTCAAAAGGATGCAATTTGAAAGCGAGCATGGAAATATATCCTTGTAGGAGATAAAACTTTATGAAAATGCTCCTTTGATGGGATATTACTAACTTGCATTGGTGGAGAACAAGCATAGAAAATCATTAATAAAGTCCATGAGGGACTAAGCGGAGGACACATAACTCCTAGGGCTATGGCAGCAGAAATTAGATGCCTATGATATTACTGGCCTTGCATAGAATGAGATTTCCTTGCCAAAGTTAGGATGTGTAATACATGCCAATTCCATGTAAATATTATACATGTCTCACCTACTGAGTTGCACCCTACATAGATCACATGGCCATTCCAACGATGGGGACTAAACATCATAGGACCCATCACGCCTAAGTCTTCTGCAAGACACAGCTTCATTATCACTACCATCGAGTACTTTACAAAGTGGATGGAGGCTATTCCCCTAAGGAAGACTACATCTCAAAATGTTTTCCACTTTATCTTAGAAAACATAGTAACAAGGTTTGGTCTTCCCATGACTATTATGATAGACAACAATCCACAGTTTAGTAGCGTAGAAATCAAAACTTTTTGTGACAACCTTGGCATCAAGCACTCATTTTCATCAGCATACTACTCGTAGGAAAATGGTCACGAAGAGGCAACAAATAAGGCCATCATTAAATTTCTCAAAAACATGCTTAGTAGTAGCAAAGGGTAATGGCATGAGCAATTCCTCTACGTGTTGTGGGCTTACCACACGACATGTAGAACAGCTACAGGTAAAACTCCTTACAACCTTGTTTACGAATCTAAAGTGGTATTACCTCTTGAATTGCAAGTGTCATCACTAAGAATGATCCTTTCAAGCATCATGAACGAGGCTCAGAACAATGAGTCAAGGATCATTGACCTTGAATCTATAGAGGGGGAGCATGCCCAAACACTTGATCACATTCAATGGTACCAAGACAAGCAACGACAAAAGCATCATTGCAATCTACATTAACAATCCATCAAAAAATGGGACCTAGTCCTCAATGATGTTTGTGAAGATGTAAACAACTTCTCAACAAATTGGGAAGGCCCATTTGTAGTCATGAAATCCTATGAAAATGAGGCCTTCAAGTTGGCTGATATGGATGGCAATGAATTTGCAAATCCCATGAACCACTTGTACCTCAAGCCATACTACGTCTAATACAACGCAAGGTAAGCACCATCATCTGCTATAATGTAAAATTGGTGAAGAAAGTTTGCTATGATGTAAAAATGGCACAAATAGTTCGCTATGACTATAAAATGGCATAGAACATTTACTATGACATAAAACTAGCACAAAACATCTGCTATGACGTTAAACTGGCACAACATGTATTGGGGCTATGACATAAAACTGGCACCCACAGTACAATCCACTACAACCTTAAACTAGCCATCCACCATTTGCTATGATGATAAACTAGCACAATGGTCTGCTAGGACCTTAAACTGGCACATCGGCTCACTATGACCTTAAACTATCCCATCCACCATCCACTATGACATTAAACTAGCACAGCGGTTTGCTAGGACCTTAAACTAGCACATTATGGTCTGCTAGGACCTTAAACTAGCATATCTGATGGTCTACCAAGACCTGAAACTAGGTTCGCACTTCAATGCTAACCAGCACAACATTCATGACCCTACAAACAAGCAATCATGCACAATGCCAACTTTCTAGACAACACTAGGTAGGACATTGCAATTCCAGAATGCAGTTCACATTGCTAAGGAAACATCCTCTTGAACATATGCAATTTCACTGCCCTTGGAATCTTACTAACCTTCTGGAGATGTCGTCTACCATCTTGCTAACTTTCCAAAGCTACTGCTACCATCACCACTCATCCTAGCAGTAGCTCTTACTATCAGCACCTACTATTAAAGTCCAAGCAATATTGTGGCCTAGCCACAAAGTTGCTACCCTCCAGCCCTAACCGCCATCCGAGTCCAAGAGCCATTTAGCTGTTAGGCTTCTTGCCTTGTAGCTGGACTACATGATTTTTTCTTTGGACAAGGAATCCTGAGCACTTGCATTGCCACTGCTCCTAGCCTCTTCAGTGCCAACCTCTTCAGTTTGCCACTACCAGAACCATTGTTGGCCTTCCTTCTTTGGACACTACATGCCTCAGCAATAATGCTCACCACTCCAGCAATGTCTAAAGCAAGTGAAACTTTTTCCTCAGATCATTTCATGGTTACGTTTTCCTAGTTTTCTCTCTGTTGTGTTTGCAGGATACAAGCAAAGGTGGGACCGTTCAGAGATGCATTTCACCAGGAGAGCAGGATGCTACATAGTTCCGAACTGATCGCTTAGACTCACTTGGCTACTTGGGAGTGCACATCATTCCCTCCCTCTTAACCCTGTTAACCTTATTTCTTATGCTTGCAATTTATCACATCTCTTTTCCAAGATTTCCTAATGCATCTAAGGCCCTCCCACATGCCCAACCACCAAGTCCATGATGCACGTAACGTAACTCGCCACATGAGAAGCATCTATAGGTTGGTCAAAGCCCCACATGGATGTAATACAACTCATCTTTGGGAGGAAACACCTATCCTACAACAACAAGGTTGTTTGCAAGTGAACGTAGCCAAACAATAGAAGTAAAGCACAAAAGCATAAAAGAGAAGAAAAGCTCAAAAAAATGAAAATGGCCATCTCTAAGCACTCCAAGGAGAGGTCAAAAAGGCAACAAAGAAGGATGCTCATGCGTGCTGACCCCCTCATAGCCAGTCCAACAAGGGATCACACTATCTTACATTTTTATCCTTTCCCAAAACTTTCCCCTCAAGTCCATCCTTTCCCCCTTTCTCTACATGACTATTTCAGTACTCCCAAGCATAGCAAAGCAACATTTGAGTGACCACTAGAGAGCAATGTTAGCATTTTATTTTTCATTGTGTTTTGTATTCTTTTTCAACATCTCTCAGGCAGGTTAGCTAGATGTCAACAAAAAGGGACCATTGAAACACCATAAAATTTTAGGACCCTAATTCCTCAGCAGAGTCTTGAAATTTGAGCAAGGACTTCCACAAGTGTAGCATCACGATGGGCCATTAGGATAGTGTAGGCACTAAGTGTAGACTATATAGTCTAGCAAGTTTTCTATCTCTATAGCTGATAGGCCTGCTGGACTCTCCATCCTACCCAACTAGATAATTGACCCAGCTAACAGTCTATCCATAGATCATGCTAGGAGTTGCCGAAAATGTTCATGATGAGCTAAATAATTCAACAAGTTTTCTAATGGAGAAATATGCTACATTACGTAGTGTAGCAAGCCTTGAAGAGATCAATCAAACATCCAAGATGAAAATTGATAACAAGCTAGTCTTGTAGAGCATCAGCCCTGTTTCATCCCTGAAGCATCAATGATACAACGCAATAAAATGTGATGAATTTTCTCAACTATTATCTCAATCTGAGTGCTATGTTGTGCTACTCTATGTAGCGTAGCACAGCATAGCATGAATGTACTTCAACAACACTCCTACTCAGGTAGCTCTGACAGAGTAAAAGCACTTGCCCCTGCTTCAACCATCAAACAAGCTTTCTTTGTTGACACACCAAGACATGACAAACATCCTATGACAAAATGTTTGCAAAAACAAGTCAAGATTTGGCCAACACTGGGTATTATGTTATGCTACGCTATGCAGTGTAGCATAGCGTAGTAAGGATAGAATGTACAAAGGCCCATTTGGCAAGTGATCATAATAAGAGGATCGCACTTCACAAGGCTTTGGCCTCCAAAACTACCTATCCCACTTAGCACTCACACCCCAAGAAAAGTGTGCTGATAAAATGTTGCAAATTAAATAAGGATACATGTCACATTGGCTGCTATGCTGCATAGCGTAGCATAGCATAGAAAGGATGAAAAATAAAAAAATTCCTGAAGGATGAACTCAGCAGGTCCAAAGGCTTTCTAGCATGAAAGCCAAAGTTTTAGAAAGATGCTCTCAGCTCCTAGGTAAGACTCCTTTTAAGACCAATGGCTACGCTATATTTCGCTATGTAGCATAGCATAGCATAGCGTGTAGTTACTTATGCTACACCAACATGATGGAAAATATAAGTAATGTAACACTTACATGGAGGCATCATGACATTTTTAGTTAGCTCTAAAAATTGTTGGCAATGATCATTCTTACCTTGGCATCTGATGAGTGGCGAGGTACCCCTACACTCAACCATACGAATACGAGCATGCACGCGCGATCCGGTCGAACTCCGCAGACTAAATGCCTTAACACCACAAGAAACACTTGGGGTTAATCGTTCGTTGTCTTCCCAGGCTTGCTTGTAAGTGTCATGGTGTATGGTTAAGCAAGTCTGAGGTATGTGATTTTTTTGGTATTTTTAGTTTTAACTCCTAAGCTATGAGGAAAAGGGTTGAGAGATTAAGCTAACTCTAACTAATGTCCTAAGTCTAATTTAACTAGCGTCAGCATCTGTTCCCACTTACCAGACACACCCTGAACTATGCAACTGTGGCTACCAAACGCTAATCGTTACTGGGATCACCACATGTAACGCAAGT
>MNCI01020044.1:2000948-2045443 GCA_015680685.1 Gnetum montanum
CAGTTTATCTTTATTGCCGTACACAACTTGGGTTCAAGTTACAAGCTACTCGAATAAAGAGCCGTTCACTCTAGGACTCCTACTGCGGGCACATGGGAAAAATTCTAACTCTGGAGTGATCAATCTGCCAGAGCTTCGCTACTTCTAGCTAGGATTGGGAAATGAGGGGAGTGCCGCCTCTTATTTATAGATATGACGGCGGACCGCGATATCGCATACGCGATATTGTGGCACAGTGCATGTCGCGTCTCATCAGCATCTCTTTGGTGGACAGATCAGCAAGTTTGCTCCATTTTTCATACCCCTAGTCAATCCCCAAACTTGTCCCTACGCTTGAACCTACTCACAAGAGTAGGGAAGATGTAGTCCTAGAGCATAGGCTTCATTTTGCTTTCATTGTTGGTACGCTTTCTAGATTTTGGCACATGTAGTTTTAGCAATATGGTCACAACATAATAGGGTTCACATCCAACATCACACATCTACATAGCATAGCCATGCTTGCACCTTGTGGGACCCAGGACACATGGCATCTAGACCACATTTTTCTCCTACTCCTAGCTCTATAAATATCCCAGCGAACAATGTTCAAAGGGTTGGCTTTAAGAGAGCATAGTTGGCATTTTTAGCATTTTGGTTAGCTTTGAGCATTTTGGTTGACTCCAGACATCCTTTTCTGGGTCTAGCATTTTTGCACTTTGGCAAGCAGATTGGCAAGCACAAGAATCCTGAGCAATGAGCTATTAGCTACAGTTCAGGGACCTGTGACCATACTGCTCTATTGTAAGCTATGCCATTTTAGTATTGCATATTCAATTGTATGCTTTTCAACAAAACAAAGATTAGATCTACCATCTTGGGGCGGTGCATTTTCTCACCCAAGCCTACTTTATTCTTTGTTTACTATCATTGTATTTTGCACTATTTTTATCGTCTTGCATTTGTTGATTATCGCTTTACTTGCATACGTAGCTTCTAAAGAAAATGTTTACGAAAGGTTAAGTTACACCTATTAAGTCTGTGTCTGATTGACCAGACTGTTCAGGGCATCCCATTTTCATTTTTCTCTAGCACGGCCCTCACACAGATCTGTGGTTAAATTGTATGCCCGAAAACCTCTTGGTGTTCCAGCCATCAATGTTTTGAGTTGCTATAAGAGATTTTAAAAAAAGAGTTTCCATTTGATTCAAAGGCTCATTATCATGTGTTAAGAGAAGAAGGAGAACTCAAAAAGAAAGAAAATATGTAAGAGTGCAATAAAGATCCTTTCATTTATAAAAGGGAGGTATGTTTCTGTGATTCTAAGGAGAAAGTATCACTAGACAAAGTGGTATAAAGAAAAAGCTTTCCAGTCCCAAAATCTATTACAAAAATATCAATCAAGGTGGACAAAATATGGGATGCCTTTGATGAGAAGTTCCAAATTTCTCTAATGATTATGAAGGAGAAAACAAACCATGGGAACCGAGAAAGGGATAAAAGAATGGGAAAGAACATAAGAAAGAACTATCATTAGTAGAAAGATAAGGCTACAATAATTGATGAGGTTTAAGATTCTAAAATAGATGATGAAGAATGTGACATATGCCAATACAAATATCATAAAGGATGTTATCCTATATGGTCTTGTTTACAAGTATTTTGGGGGAATGATTTAAATCTAAAGTTTGAAAAAAAAAAAAGGAAACTATCTACGAGATTGTATTCTCCATAAGGTAATTATTAATAACAATTCCACCTTCCACAATATTATCCAACTAGAGAGAAAACTTAAACTTAGGATCATTATAATCAATGCCAAAACCTACAACGTGGGAGATGCCACCACCAAGGTAGAAAAATCCTTATCGTTAGTTGGACTTCTATAAACCATACTTTAATTATTATTATCCTCCTAAATATCATAGAACATCTAATTTGCAAGCTAAATGTTTTTCCATTTATCCTCCTTCTCATTTTTAACCACAACACCCTAAACCTCTCACTTCCACTTCATTTCCACTTGCATCACATATGCAAGGATAAATTCTACTATAGCCTCAACAATGTAATGCCACAAGGGTTGTGAACTTATAGTTGGATTAAAATTTGAATGGTTATGAGCATATGCCTAATAAAATGGCTTTATTTAGATATAATAGTCCATTTAAATCCTCTCATACATCTATGGCTACTCATCTTTCACAAACTACTCCAAAAATTAATATTGATCCACCTTCAAACTAAAGATCCAAAAATGTGTATTTTATCATGTTAATACATATAGTTACTAATTGAATAAAGGTAGAACATCTTCCTAGGAAACTATTTGATTCTAGAAGTTCCCTAATCTATCTACAAATTGTAAGAAATGAGGCATGTAAAGCCCTATTAGGATCAAGTTCTAGGGTAAACTTAATCTCCAAAAAGATGTACAAAACTTGGAACCTACCTCTATTAAAGAAATGTAACATCAAGTTAGACCTCAATAATTAATCCATCACTACTCCCTTAGGATTAGTAGAAGGTATTGTGACCACTATTTGTAAATGATCCTATCTAGTAAATTTCCTAGTAATCCACATGAATAATTGTAAGGGAAACTTCTGTAGTATCATGGAAAGGGCATGACTCAATATAATTGATGTCAAGGTAGAAATCAAATATCTTTTCTTAGAAATCTCAAAGTAAAATTATTTTAAAAAAATGGAGAAGAAAAGGATTTCATATGTTATATATAGTGACACAAGATGCCATTATGGATAGAAAATATGAACCATAAAAAGCATCTCCATCACAGCATGCAAAATTTTGACAAAACATCATATGTTCAAAGGTTCCTATATGTAGAAACCATTAGATAAGAAGGTACCCAGTGTGAAACCACTAATGATAGCTTTGATTAAACAATGTGTATGGAACTATTTGATCTTCTCACAAGTTATTATATAGATAAGATGGATAAAATGAAGTGAATTCAAAACCAACTCTTCCATAAAGAACTCTAAATTGATTGGGGAGAATTAGAAATTCCTAAAAACATTAAATAGAAACCCCTTAAATTAAATTCTTTAGTAGAAACTCTAGAATATGTAATTTACTTTAATGATAAGCTAGTAATTATTAATGTCAATCTCACTAAAGAATAGAAAGGAAAGTTGCTAAAAGCTATGAACAAATGGCTAATAGGTTTTTCCTAATCATATGATGAATTAAACAGAATAGATCCATGCATATGCTAGCATCAGATGTATATAGGCTCCAACATTAAACCAAAGAGGCAATCATAAAGAGGGTTGAATCCCAAGCTAAAACCAGTTATCAAAGATAAAGTTCAAAAACTTCTTATGGAAAGATTCATCTATCCTATGATAGACAATGAGTGGGTCAGTCCACTCATTATTATGAGAAGGAAATAAGAAAAATAAAAGGTATGTATAGACTTTAAGCTATTGAAAATGGCCACATTCAAAGATCATTTTTTATTTTCATTTGTGAACAAGTACAAAATACAATTGTAGGACACCATTACTACCATTTTTTGAAAGGATATTATAGTGACTAGAAAATTCAATCATTGGGAAACCAAATATCTAGTGTTGTAGCTTTGACCCTAGATCCCAAGGGCTTCCATGAAGAACAAGATCGAAGGGGCCCTAGATAATTCAATAGATCTCCTAGGGACTTAAGGACGATCAAAATATGTATGTAAAAATAAAAATGCAAACACATATCTAGAAAAATAAATGCACCAAAAAAGAAAAAAAAACTACGATCTAACTTGCACACAAACAGAACTACAAACTTTATTTTAATAAAAATAAATTGACTTAAAATAATGTATATAAGATGTTCTTGGATGAGGAGGGGGTTCACTTTGCTGGAGGTCCAAATTCTATTGAAATGAGTGGCTTCAAATGTCATAATTAGCACCATGATCTAGAGGAGGAACAATGCCCAATGTTGTCATACATTGCTAATCTCTACACCAGATCTGCAACATTGGTAATGTAGGGGGAAAGATGTGTGGGGGTTTTGGATCACAAAATTGAGATACATTGGGAATATTGATGTCTAAGTACTTAGCATTGATGCCAAAATTCACAAAATCTCAGAGGGTGTGTAACAATGCCTATAATGGCTACAAATTCCACATTGGGGAAGGGGGAGACAGAGAGAGAGATTCAAGAAGCTTTATTTTTTTAGGCTTATAAGAGCTCTTGAATGACAAAGAGTGGGATTTCAAAATTTTTGGAATCCATATATGGTGTTGGGACTTCATTTGTATAGGGTTTTCCCGAAAATTTTGGTTGTAAATTCTACCTGATTATTGAAAAAATTATGGCTATGTCTAGGTGTTGTAGGTGTACAAATTTAGCCTTGTTACTATGTATGGTAAGTTTTTATACCCCCATAGCATAAAAACTATTCTATTTATCAAAAATAATAAACTAGAATTTCACCCACACTAGCTTCTTCCACCCACGTTAGGCCTTCCAACTTCAACATTAAAGTGGTGGATCAATGCTAAAGTTGGAGCAATGTCCATGTTTTAGGCCATGCTCGAGTAATGCTAGGGTGAAGATGCAATGCTATAGGATCAAGGTGTTATACCCTCTAATGCTAGGTATATGTATGTTATACCTCCTAACAAGTATCTCTATTGTAGCAAATGTTGTACCCCCTACAAAATCCATAAAAATTCCAATTTATATAGTCCAAAAGGCATTTTTAACCCTCCTAGATCCAAATATATGCATGATATGGCTTTTCTCACTTAGGGGTTGAGGCTTTAATCACTTATGATGCATTTTTTAGTAGCAAAAGCTAAAGTATGTGAAATTGTACCTCTTGGATTGTAATCTTCACATTTACAATGAAAATTTAGCCTTGGGTTTCATCAGATAAGAGTCAAAAAAGTTACAAGATGCATTTTTTGTGGTGTTTCATTGGCCCCTCTATATTGGTTTCTGGAGGATTGACCTAAGAGGTACTAAAAAAGAACACAAAACACCACTGTAGGTCCATCACCAACATTCCCTATCTATGCTTGATCCAATCATGTCAAACCATACCAAAGAGTGCTTTTGATGGTGGGATAAGACTATGATGAGAAAATAGTATTGAGGTATAATAATGCTTTCGAAGTGTTGACATCATGATTACAATATATCATTGACATGTTAGTTAATTGATAGTTCTTGGCACTTCACACTTTGAAATGTTGGTCACTCAACAAATGTGTTTGAGGATCCAACATCTCACTCCAAGGTTTATTTGGCCATTAGGCTCCTCCCTTTGCATGTTTGGAACAAATTTTTTATGCTTTTTATCTTCATTATTTGTTCTAGCTTCTTGGAAATTTGCTTCCCCATTTATTTTGGTGGGGTGAAGCCTTCATTGGTTTTCTTTATAAAAGCTGGATTTGATATTGTCCTTCTATTGAATCAAGTGTGCTACATTTAGTAGACTTAATGGCTTTCCCATAAAATGAAGTATGTTATGCTTGATGTACTTAATGGGTTTTCCATTGAATGAGATGCATTACATTCAATAGACTTGAAGGTGGAGTATGATGAAGGGATGTCACATAAATGCAACATGAGTGTCCAACATTGGTTAACATTACGACTTAGAATCAAGAAAGCTATAATAAGGCTACAAGTTTTGGTTCAAAGATATGGTAATAGGAATAAAGTGAATAAGCACTCTTGGTATGACAAGACAAACTCATTGAATCTTACATATTTAGGTCTCGTGGTGCATTGTTTCCATGATAAGTTATGTCTTTGTGATGACTCTAGGCTACATCCTACAACCATGACTCCAAGAGGACAAGAAAATTAAACAAAGAAAACATGTTTTTATAGTACAATGCATAAGACCATATAGAATAATAAGTAAACCAAGCTACCATAGGTTACATATGCCATAAATTTTAATAATTTCCTTGTGTAAAATAGGTCATGTAGGATCAATTGTCATTGGTTGTGATGATCATAAATATTTGCTATTATAGGCTACATGTATTAATGTTTTGAATAGAAATTATTGACCAAATTAGCCAACTCATTTTCATCCATGTCTACTATTCTAAATGTTCTATTTCCGAAGGCTTTAGTGATCAAGAAAGGCCCTTTCTAGTTGGTTGATTATTTGCCCAGATGCTCACAGATAACCTTAACAACCAAGTGACCTTCCTTGATCTTGTGCTTGGGTAGGTTTTGGTGGTGCTATTGTTTCTACCTCTCTTGATATCACTCGATGTGAGCAAGCATCTACACCCATTGGTTCACCACCAAGTCCAAGTCTATTGTGCATAGCTCCTTATTCTACTCATCATTGATAAACTCTAATATTATTACTTGAAGTGATGGAACCTACAATTCAAAAGGTAAAACAACTTCAAAACCATAAACTAGGCTATGAGGGATTACATTGGTTGATGTTTGAAATGTCCTTCTATAGGTCCAAAGTGCATGGACAAGCCACTCATGCCATTTTGGTTATCAATTGTTCAACATCTTCTTAATTAAGTTGATAATGGCCTTGTTTCTTGCTTCAACTTGTCCATTGGCTTGAGGGTAATATGGTGATGAGAAGGAGCACTTAATGGCTAGGTCATGACAAAAGATTTTCATTTCTTGGCTAATAAAATACGGCCCATTGTTTGTGAATATGGTTATAGCTATTCCAAAATGGGCTACTATGATATCAAGTAAAAATCTGCAAACTTGTTCAAACATTGTCCTTTTTAGGGAAATAGCTTCAACCCACTTTGTGAAATATTCAATTGTAGTGATGATAAAGCTATGCCCTAAAAAACACTTAGGCATTATAGGTCGAATGATATCCAACCCCCACTATTGAAACAAAAAAGTTATCCAAGTGATGTATAACTCAATTGGTGGTACATGCATAAGGCTAATATGTCGTTGGCACATGTCACAACTTTTAACCTACTATAGGTAGTCACATTTCATATAAGACCAGTAATAACCTAGTCATCTAATCTTACCAGCCATGACTCTAGGTCCTATATTTTTCCCACATAAACCCTTATGAACCTACTCAAGGACTATGTAGGCTTTAGTTTTACCCAAGAATACTAACAATATGCCATCATGGGACCATTGACATAATGTGTTATTACCTACTATGATATACTATTTTAAATGTTTACATACAACATCCTTTTGAGTGGAAGTTAGGCCTTGTGAAGATTCACTATGCATAAGATAAAACTTGATATTGTCATACCACTCCTTTGGGGAAGTAGTATGAACTAAGACCACAAAAATATCCCTAGCACTCTCCATGATTAGAATGGCATAGTCCATAGTCAAGGTGGATAACTTTCTAAACACATCTAGCATTGCACTAAGAGCTAGTGTTGCAATTGCATTGACTATAGTGTTCTTAGTTTGGGGTACATGTTGAATATCAATGTCTATAAATTATTCCATCAATTTCTTCCCTAGATCATTAAAGGTTGTAAATGTTTAGCTTTATAAGTGTAAACCTCAGTTACTTGGTTGAACACAATTTGTGAATCACCTTTGAACACTATGCATCTTATTCCTTGGTCATGAGTGACCATCATTCCTCTAATCAAACCCTAATACTCCACTACATTGTTTGTACATAAAAATGCAAAATGGTAAGTGAACAAATGGATTTCATCAAATGGAAATGTTATGATGGTAGCAACACTAGCCCCATGGATAGTTGAAGCTTTGGCAAAGTGCATGATCATCTCATAGCCCCTGGGTACTTGGCTAATGGTGTTGATGTGTTCATCTAGAAACTCAAGGTCAATGGTTGCATCGTCATCAACTAGTGAAATAGTAAGTTGTAAATCTATAGCTTGATCTTTCATTGATGCTTGAGAAATGTAATGAACGTCGAACTCCACTTTTATGGCTCTCACTTGGGCTATATGGATACTTTCATAGATGTTGTTCATTATGGCTCTAAGCAAGTTATCTTTGCAAATGATGTTAACTTGGCTTCTAAGAAGATAGTTTCTGCACTTCTTCAATGAGAAGACTAGGGCTCGATAATGCTTCTCTATTTTGATGTATCATGCCTCATGGGAAACTAATGCATGACCAAGGTATTATAATGGAAGCTCTTCTCCATCATCTAATTTTTGAAAGAGTAGAGAGGAAATAGACATGTTGAAGATATAAAAGTAGATGTAAAATAATTTATTCTCTTGCATAGGATATACTATTGATAGTTCTGCCAACTCCTGCTTAAGGTTTTCAAAGGTTTCTTGGCATTGAGTCATCCACTCATAGTGAACTTCTTTCTTAAGCAAGTGTTACATGGGCTGTAACTTATTTTTAAGCTTAGCAAAAAATTTACAAATAAATTGCAATCAACCTTGCAATCCCTAAAGCTCCTTAATATTAGTTGGTGCTACCAAGCTAGATATGGCTTTAACCTTATCAAGATTGACATGTATCCTTGCTTTAGACACCAAAAAGCCTAGCATCCTACTAGTTTTGACACTAAAGATACACTTCTTGGGATTAATCCTAAGCTCATACTTAAGGCAACGCTAATTTATAAGATCAAGGTCTTGCTCATGGTCATTTTCCACTTTTGACCTAACAACCATATTTGTTATGTAATCATTGAGAAAACATAGCACATAATCACTAAATATATATGTCATGGCTCATTGGTAGATTTTTCCTATGATCTTTAGGGCAAAGGCCATCATGGTATAACAAGAGGTACCCTAAGTGGTCATGAAGGTTACACTAAGTTGATGTTTTAGATTGATCCTAATCTAGTTGTATCCTGAGAACCCATCCATAAAGTATAACAAGGCATGTTAATCTATAGTCTTGATAAGTTGTTGAATACTAGGCAAAGGAAAATAATCCTTTATGGTTACCTTATTTATGTCTTGGAAATCATTGCAAATGTGAATACTCCAATTTTTTTGGGACTACCACTATATTGGATACCCATTCTACATAATCAACAACTTAAAAAAAACCATCTTGATATAGTTTTTTGATTTCATCATAAACTACTAGGGCCAAATCAGGTTTGATCATAAGAACTTTTTATTTAACCAATCTAATGCTAGAATTGAGGATGATGTTGTGTTGTACAAAAATGGATCAAGACCTAGCATATCTTCATATGACCAGGTAAATGCCTTAATGTTGTCTTATAGAACCCTGATGATTTCTTGAGCCTATTCAGGCTCTAGTGAAGAAAATAGTTATAAGGTTTTCTCCTCACCACTATGTTTCATGACAAGAACCTCAACTAGAGAGTCTTTAGTAATGTCGCCAACTTCTAGGTCAAGGGTTTTGATTAGGTTTTTAGGCCATTTGAGAGTTTTTACAATCAAGGCTCTGTGGTCAATGAGACACTCACATTTAATATCTAGGCAAATAAGATCAATGCATCATTTAACATCACCATGAGGCTGACTTAGGCTTAATGCAAACTAATTTTCTTCTAGGTACTCATACTTCAAGCATGCACATTAACCATAAGCACATTAAGTGGAACCTTGATAAAGATAAGTAAAAAATGCAAAAATGCTTATAATTATGCAAATATATGCTATTAAAGTGCCAAGAAAAATTTGAGCAAGGTCAACCAAGATTATAAGATGTGGAAATAGGCAAACAAAATGGAATAAGGGTCAAAGAAAGATCAAATGAAGGTCTAACAAGGTCAAATTAAGTTAAGGCATAATGGAAGTATGAAAAATAAGGTAAAATATGGTCAACTAAGGCTACAATGTTCCCAATTTAAGAGCTTGTCAAGCCATTATGCCAGTTTAAGACCTTAGCGGGCCATGGTTACATAATGGTCAGGGAAGGGCAAACCCTTTCATTTGACAATAATCAAAGGCTAAACAAGGACCATGAAAGAAAGTATAAAGCTGAATGAAGTCAACTAGTAGTAATAAAGGCCAATGATGCATAAAAAATGTTAAAATAGGTTGAATTTGGTCAAAACAAGGTCAAATTAGTCCCTAGTGGGACACATGTCATAGGACATGATGGATATTGGTCAAAAAAAGGGAAGGTTTTGCTAGTTTTTGGCCTTAGTGGACCATGGTTTAAGGCTAAAAGGATGATAGGAAAGATTGGGCATCTATTGGGGCTATTTTGATGCTTTATAGGCTAAGAAAGTAGGGTTTTCTGGGTACCCATGTAGGACCCATGTTGGCCATCATGGATGGAGTGATCCCTAGCATGGATGAAAAAGCTAGGTATTTTCCAAGGTTATTTTTTTTAGTTCTAGTGGCTTGCATGATCAATGTAGTGGATTGCAAAAGGGAATAGGCCAATTCTAGATTTAATTTTGACCTCTGGAAATTTCCATTAAATCCTAGAACTACCACCCATGCTAGAGCAATGTTGGCTAGTGTGGCCCTAGTATGGTTATCAAGAGAAATGGGTTCTGTGGGATCTAGGGGATTGAAATTGAAGTTATATGGTCTTTCCAAGGTAGTGCAAGTCCATAATAGTCAAAATTGGCTATTTGGGAGGTCAAAGGTGGTAAAAAAAAAGTTTAAAGATCATACCTCTCTAGAGTCATGCTAGCCAACATGGATGGGTGAGTCTCAGTGTGGAAAATCTAGATCTAGGCTATTGTAAGATCAAAAAAGTTCAATTTGTAGCAAGAGCCAAGGTTTTGTGGTTGTGGGCTTCCTAGCCAAGTTTTGAGATCATCTAAGAGGAGCTATTCATATGGAATTGAGTTGGAGGCTTCACTCATGTTGGGACTGTACTAGCTAGTGTAGCTCCAACATGGGTTAGTGTGGATACTCTTTCTTTTAGATTCTAGGATGGATTCAAAGGCAAATCAACAAATTTTTAGGCTTCTAGGATTGATAGCAAAGTGACATAAGGTTTTTAGTCAAAAATATTTTGGTTTGATGGTATTTTGAGGTAGGTTGAAACACCATCAATTTAGGGACTCTCATGACTCAGCACAGTCCCGAAATTTGGGCAAGGACCTCTACAAGCATGGTGTCACGCTGGACTACGTAGATAACATAGCACTCCAGAAGTCCTAATTCCTATAAAGCTACTTCCAAGCCTTCCTACCACCCTCTACAACATAGTGAATGTAACACCTAGCCATGGGGCCAGTTTACATGAAAGAGACACTAGGGGTAGATCATATATTTCAAAAAAATTTCTATCTCCCAAGCTGATAGGCTTTCTACACCCACTAGCTTGCCTAGCTTGACACTTGACTTGGCTAATGGTCTACCCAAGGACCATGCTAGGAGCAACCAAAAGTATTCAAGATGGACTAAAGAGTTTGGAAAGTTTTCTAATTGTGAAACCTGCTATGCTACACTATGTTGCATAGCATAGCAGGCCAAGTGGAGACTAAAAAGACACCAAAGATGTAGTTGATAATGGTTTAGCCCTTTGGGGTTACCTACTCCACTTTATCCTTGAAGCATGATCAACATGATGTAGGAGAATGTGGGAAATTTTGTCAAAAATCATCTTCATTTGAGTGCTACGTTGTGCTATGCTACATAGCATAGCACAACGTAGCAAGGTCCCACTATAACAATGCTTTCACTTAGACTATTTTGAAAAAGCAAACATAATTGTCCATGCTTCAACCCTTAAACATTCTTGCTCTACTACCATGCCAGGACATGACTGACATCCCTTGACAAAACGTTTGCAAGGTTAGTCAAAATTCAAGTTAAACAAGGTGCTATGATGTGCTACGCTACATAGCGTAGCATAGCGTAGTAGGATCAGGACACATGGAAGTCCTCTAGCAAGTGGTCCTAGCATAGGAATTACACTTGGCCACACTTCAACCACCAAGATTTCCTATCCCACTTTGCCACTAGGTTCCAAGAAAATTTTCTTGACAAAGCATTACAAATCAAGCAAGGATTCATGTCACACTGGCTACTATGCTATGGTACACTACACAGTGTAGCACAGGGTAGCAAGGACATGAAGCATGAAAGTGTCCCAAGGATGAACTCTACAGGTCCTAGGACCTTTCAACATGGAAGGTAAGATTGTCAATTGTAGAAGTTTCTTGCCTAGCCAAGCCTCAAAGGTGTGTTTTTGATTTTCAAGCAAGATTTGACTCAAGGATGGTGGCTATGCTATGCTAGGCTATGCAGCATAGCATAGTGTAACATGCAGGTGTTTATGCTACACCGATACACTGGGTAGCATAGGTAGCGTAACACTTGCATAGAAGCCCCAAGACTTCTCTAGCAGTTCTAGAACTCACCAATAATGGTCATTTCTACTCTAACATATCTCCAATAGATAAGATTAGCAGTTTTCTCTATTTTTCACCCCTTGTTAATTCCCAAAATTGTCCCTAAACTTGACCCTACTCGTAAGAGCAGGGAGGCCGTAGTCCTAGAGCATAAGCTTCACTTTGCATTCATTGTTGGCATTCTTTGTAAAAACATGGTAGTTTCCTAGATTCTGGCACATGTAGTTTGAATGGTATGGTCATGGCTCAGCTTAGCAAGTTTCACATCCAACCTCGTTACATTGCTGCATAGCATATCAGCATAACACTACACAGTAGTACGACACATCCACATTTGCACCCTGTGGGACCCAGGGCATGTGGCATCCAAACCACATCTCTCTCCCACATCTAGCTCTATAAATACCCCAACGAACAACATTCAAAGGGGTGAAAAAAGGAAAAAAAGGTTGGCTTTTGACATTTTTGGCTTTTGACCTAGCTTTCTTGTGATTAGCAATTAGAATTTTGGAATTTGGTTTTCTGGTGATTAGATTTGGAAAATAGATTGGCATGCAGAGGATTGACAAATAGAAAACTTCAGCAGCAACACTTCCTAGATCTCTCTTAGCCCAGCAAGCACCAACTCATCAGCTCTGGTTAGTAGGCCATTGGTGGAAGTTGAGGGATTGTGACCATACCGTTATGTTGTAAGTTGTACCCATCCACACTATCCATTAGTTGTACACCATCTCTAGCCAAAAAAAGATCAAATCCCCTGATTTTGGAGTAGTGCATTCTCTCACTTGATCTCATTTCATTTCATCTCTCTATATTTTGCATCATTGTCTATCAGTTTACGTTCATTGCTTAAGTTACATGCTTTGCTACGCATTTACTATTCTATGTGTTGTGGCTTTCTTTGCCTAAATCTCAAAGTGACATATTAAAACAAATGTTCACAAAATGTTATTGTACACTGACTAAGTCCTTTTCTAATCGATGAGATTATTTAGGGCACCCCATTTCCATTTTCTCTAGCATGGCTCTCGCATGGATTGAGGGTTAGGTTGTACGTTCAGTAACCTCTCCGTGCTTCAACCATCAACATTTTTGGCCATTACAATTTTTGGCACTAGAAGAAGGGTATCTCTGTGCCCTTTCTATGCATCACAAGTAATCCTACATGTTGTCTATACCCCATCACCTACTAGAGTAGACGTGACACAGTTGTGGTTGTCTACGCACCGGGTGGTGTAGATTGGTTGCCATGACAGTTCCCCTGGAATCTTGTAGGATGAAAGCCTACAATTATTTTCTATACCATCCTTCCAGTCAACTATGCTACACTACCTATGTCCTATGTGGTGTAGTGACCATATCAATGTGACACACTGACTGCTTACTCAGTCAACTACGTTACGCTACCTACATTTTTGGTGGCATAGTAGCTCTTTCAACGTAGCATTTCTCTGACTATCTACCCCATTATGCTACCCATCCACAGTGTCACACTTCCTACTTTGTAACACCCTTCCACAATGTTATGCTTTCTACCATGTAACACCCCTCTATAGGATTACACTACTTACTACATAACACCTTCTACTATGTTACGATATCCATCATGATATGCTACCCATCGCATTACGCTACCTACATTCTCTACAACGTAGAAACTTTGTTAGCGTAGCAGTCATGCTCAGTGTAGCAAGCGTAACAGTGAAGGAAACTAATTTTTGAAACTCACAAGAGTACCTAGTTTCAGCCTCTCTTCCCTACAGTCTTCAACTACAATAGAAAATGAATCCTATGACCATTGTAGTTCCTACCTCAAGCCTAGAAGTGCCCTACTCTGTCCAAAATGTGGTAGGTCCAGAGTAGCCACCTAGTCTAATCCTGATGCAGAGGTAGTCCTTGAGACTACAACAAAAATTTCCCAAACATATACCTTAAGATGAAGAGAAATACAATTTTCTATGCATAAAAATTCAAGCAAACATACCATTGGACCTTCATGAACTTGAAGAGAAACGTAACTTTGAGTTCATCTATCGGAATGGGAGGGAGTTCATCCCTACTCCTGAAATCACTATCTCATTGACCAAGATGTACCAATGGATGCTAAGCCAACTTGTCCAAGTAAGTAGGGAAAGAGAAAGGGACATAGCTTCCCACTATGAAGAACCCTTTCAAGATGGACAAGAGGAGTTGGAATCCCAATCTGAAGGTGGTGGCCCAATCTACATCATGGTTGTTCCTTCCACTTCTATCTTCCAATAAAACTAGCTTCTATCTTCTACTCCTTTTGTTACTACCACAATCCTACCATAGCCCAGACCCTCTTCGATGATGCACAGTCATCCCATGTCTTCAACTTATTAGCACGCAGGCCCTTCAACTTCCTTCCCAATCAATCTTTCTTCCTAGTCTATCCCAGTATCATACCCAAAATTGGTGATGTCTATGCTACCGTGTGTGCACATTCTACCTATCTCACAACTTCATGTGAGTCCTACTTCAGTCACCTCATTTACACCCATCCCACCATTAGTAGTAGGCCCTACCTCAGCTGCATGATGGAAAACAACCACTTCTTTCCCTACCACCCAACTATCTCATATGTCCCACTATGTGCAACCCCAAACATATCAGGTTCTAGACGTAATGCAGAAAAATGTGGGGCTGTGGGTTGCTCCACCAATTTGGCAAGTAACCAACCCTATGATGCCACCAACGGTGGCTGCCTTGGCAATTCCACCCACCGAGTGATGGACTACCAAGGTGACACCACTTGCTGGAGTAGCCCCAATAGTGCCCTCCGTGGAATAGGCCACTTCCCCAATAATGCCACCAATGATGGCTACTCTTGTAGCCCCACAATCCCCCGCGACATCCTTGAGTTTGGACCAAGCCTTCCAACTCATCTAGATCCTCATTGAAGAGATCAAATGACTCAAAGCTACTAGTTTTGAAACCATTTAGGTCATGGACTTTTACCATGATGACCCCATCAGTCCAGCTATCCCTATGCTCACATTGCCCCCTGGGGTGCCACTCCCCCAATTTACAAAATACAACAGGAAGGGAAATCTGAATGCACATTTTGTGACCTTCAGGTTTGAATCCTTGTTCTTACAACCATGGTCTCACACCATCATTTATGTCTTTGCCATGTCTTTGATAGGCAAAGCCTTATATTGGTACTGTGCACTTCCACATGCCTCTATCTCCACCTTGGAAGAGTTTCTAAGCCAATTTTTGACTTGTTTTAAGTACAACTTAAAAATGGAAGTCACTCTAGACTACCTCATGAGCGTTAAGCAGTTGTACAAAGATTTATAGAATGATGGAGTGCAACATTGAATGAAATATGTGAACCAATTACTGAGGTTCACTTGTTAGCCATCTTTAAGGGTGTGGTCAATGACTTCATTAAGTCTAAGCTCTACTACCTGGCCCCATGGTTCCTTGGCCAAGCATTTTCTCAAAGAAAGAGCATTTAGGATGTAGCTAAAGCCACTAGGAACCCAACCTACATGACCTATAAAAATGCACACATGAAGAAAGACAAGGAGAAGGGAAAGGCCATGGTAACCACAATGGCTACTGTGGCCAAGGAAACCAAGCCCAGAAACAATAATAACAAAAATGCTGCCACAACACCCAATGCTCCCACTAATGCCACACCTGACCCCAACAACATAGGTTAGTCCTTGGCCTGAACACCTATAGTAGAAACCTAGCCAAGGCCAAACTTTAAGTGCAAGGACTGCTCATAGTATACCTCATTATTGATTAAGCCTTCAGAACTTTTGAAGTAATTGTTGGAAGCTAGGTGTATACAACACAAAAAAATGTTTAAGGAGGCTATTAAATGCCATCAAAGGTACTATGAAGTTCTTCAGAACCCCTCCTTGGCTACACCCAATGAACCACTAGTGCCTACAAATTTCATGCTAGAGTGCTTCTATGACTATCACCAACTAGGTGGTCACGATACAGATTACTGATTAGCATTAAAAGATGACATTTAATGAATGATCAATTAGGGCAAGCTAGTCCTAGATGAGAGCAGTCTTTTTTGACTTGAAAACCAGTCGATGGGTGTTTACAAAGACCCTCTAAATGCTAACAATGTAGGTTACACCATCAACACTATTGGCATTGACAATAATCCTGAAGCACCATAGCAACCATTTAAGGTTATTGTACCTCCTCATAACACTGAAACACCAACAACTAAGTCAAACATCCACTACATATTTCATATTTAAAGCTACCCCACCTCCTACTATAACAACACAGGCACCATTTTTCATCAAGGTGACAAGGTAGGCAAGTTCCCCCTTGACACAAAATCAAGTGACGAAGGCTGCACCCAAGTCATCCCGTTCAAAGAAGCATGAATAGCGTCTAGCCAAGCTGGCTAGGGAACGTACTATGCTAGGTCCCCCTAATCCTACTCCCTTGTCTACAGTTCTTATGACCTCTTCATCATCAACTACTAATACCAATGCACAAATGCAACCATTACCTTCCGGTCCAAGAAAGCTTAGTGTTCAACCTGAAGCTACTCCCCTTTGAGAAATTCTTCTCTTGGGGCGTATGGAAGAAGAGAAGGCTAGCAAATAACAAGACAATAGGTAAGACCTCCTGAATGACATTTCACAAGTTAAATAGGCCTTAAAGTAGAAAAATATAACACTAAGCTTATACGACCTGATAATGACCTCTGTAATTCATCGTGAGGCAATGGCTCACATGTTGATGTCCATTCCTGTTAGTGAAAACCTCCCAGCTAAAGAAAAAGCCATTCATACTATCATGCTTCCCATAATGGATGAAGAACCATGGCTAGCCCAGCTGACATTTCATGACAAAGCTATCAAGGATGACCGTGAAAAGGGTCAAGTGACAACCGCTCCTATATTCATCACCATTCGGGTTGGCCAATACAAAATTTGTAGAGTCCATGTTGATGACAGATCTACCACTAACATAATCCCATTTCCTATCGTTGACAATTTGGGCTTGGTAGATCAAATCAAGCTCATAAAAAATTCATGTCTTAAGTCCTTCAATGGGGCACGTGTGGTAGTCAAAGGGACTGTGCACATCAACTTTGTGGCAAGGGACTAGTTCCCCACGAGCGCGATATTTATCGTGGTGGAGGAGATGCCATGATTTAACCTAATCCTAGGGAGATCATTATTATCCCAACTAAGATTGTCTTCTCACCTATACATCAGAAAATCCACTTACCCTACGTGGGTGGGGAAGTAGTGATTTACGATGACAAAGTAGCTCCCTAGGCTATAAACAATGTAGATGTGGAGCAAGGTTTAGAGATAGAAATATCTAAAAGTGAAGCACTCATTCAAACCGAAATGCCATGTCTAACAAATGAAAAGGTCAAAACATCAACTCAAATGAAGAAACAACATGGACTGAGTTGCCCTTCTAAACAGTAGATGATAACATAGATGAATACCACTGTAAGGCGTCTCGGTCGTATGCCTCTCCTAACCCACATCGAGTTAGGAAAAGATTACATGATTAGGACTTGTCTCCATATTGATTCAATAAATTTTTATACCTCCAATGGCATAATTTACATTTTACATTAAGGTTGTTGTTTACATGATTTACATTTTACATTAAGTTTGTTGTTTGCATGATTTACATTTTACATTAAGTTTGTTGTTTGCATGATTTACATTTTACATTAATTTTGTTGTTTTCATGATTCACATTTTACATTAATTTTTCTATTTTCATTATTTATATTTTACATTAAGTTTGCTAATTACATTTCCCTTGTCATCAATACCTTACACATGGCCCGAAATGGCCTAAAACTAGCAATGGCCTAGAATGGCCTTAAACTATCGCTACGTCTTGCTAAGGCCTAAAACTGATAGCTGACCCTTAGAAATCACACTGCATGGCCCAAAATAACCTTAAATTATTACCATGAACTGAAATGGCCTTAAACTATGCCATGGCCCGAAATGGCCTTAAACTATTAAACTAGATCAAGGGGCCTAAACACATTCATAAAATATTAACCAAAATAAAATGAAATAATTGTTTCACTTTTATTCTTCATTAAATTTGAAGTCCATATAATAATTTTTACAAAAAAAATGCAAAAAAAAAAAATCTTTTGCCACTATGCTATGAGTCCCTACCAACATCTTCATCTCTAACTCCACTAGGTCCCGCACCTCCATTTGGATCCTGCATAAGACAAAATGAAGTAATAGATCAAACTACAACAAGGCTCTTATGAAATAGACTATAACACCAATAAAACATGGCTAACCTAATATAGGCCCATGTCCATCTCAATGGGTATCTTGTCCATGGCAGCCACAAGATGCCAAAGAATCTCTTCCTCTTCTAGATCAACACTTGCTATAACTTTCCCCTTCTCCATAGCCGTCCATTTGGGTGGCCCTGGAGAAAAGATGATGGTAGTGATATCCCTGGAAGGTAGATTCATATCTCTTTTAGGGAACTCATTAACCACTACTTGTTACCTGAACTTCATAGGCCTTAGTAGTGCCAATGACATCAAGAAATAATTTATGGGTATGCAACTCAATGGAAGCATCTCGATATTTCTGATGGTAGGCAACATGTTACATTTTGTACATGTATTTATGGTTTTTTTTTACTTGACCCCATTCATACACTTTGGCACTATAGTCCTTCCAATCCTAGTTTTTCTAGGCCAATAAGTCCATCTGCAAGCATTGCAATATGATCTCATAAGTGGCCTCATTCTTACCCCATACAGCTAACTAGTATCTTGCATAGTTAATTATAGCCATATGCCAAGTGTCGTTAGGAGTGTCATGGGCTAATAAAAATTCATTTTTGGACCATAGATCCTCCAACTCAACTAATTGGCTAGCCTTCTCTTTCTTAAGTTTTTTCACCCTCTTCCAGAGGTCCTCATTGACACACTTGCACTCCCACAATGATCATGCCGAGTAGAGTGCACATTTTCTCGTTTCCTCGTATACATAATGAGGTACCTCGGTCACCTTTGGTGGAAGTATAGGTACTGTGTCAACCTCAACCACTTTTCTACAATCCCATTTAAGACAACAAGCTGTCAATCACACATAAAAAATCATTAGTCATGGAATAATGGAAAAAATGCAATAACTTAGAGAGCCCAATGTTGTAATTTGAACACATCTATTTCAGGATCAATTTGCTTTAGGCATTTGATCATGTCATTAACCACCCCCTTCATAAAGGAAAATTTATCTAGAGTTTTGGTCCATGGTTAGAGGTGGATTGAAGATGAGGAATCAGGAGCCTTAACAATAGTATCCACTGCACAACAAGTCATGTTACCACAATGAAGGGATAGACAACAAAAAATTTCATAAATAGCATAAACGACAGTGCAAATATCCTACCCAACAAACCCTCATGGGTGATAGCAGGGAGATCGTCCATCGACACACTATCAAGTAAGTGATCAAACTCACTAGCATCAAAATGTAGCCCTTCCCCTTCTAGCTGAATTAATATCGTAGTGCCATCCTCAACACTCATATGCCCCTTAGGTGCTGGGGCACACTCTGAAAAAGGATCATTGATAGTAGGGGCCTCTTCTTCTTCTACAGTGGGGGCCCCTACTTCAGGGGCCAAAACTTCATCTTCTTCTTCTGTTAAACATGTATAAAATAAGCAAGCTATTCTAAAAGAAAATGGGAGGGGTAACTAACAAGACAACCAAACACACTTACCAACTGTGGGCTACACTTTGTGAACCTTGATTTGTAGCTTTCTCCCTTGTTCTTCATTAGTGCAATGAGGTTTTTCAACTAAATGAGACTTTTTGTGTTGCAACATGGTTTTCACCATTTCTACAATGAGACACACCCCTGTTAGCACATTGCCTATGTTAGTGGGAGGCACCTCCCCAATGCTGTCTAGAGCATGAAAGATACACCCCACCTGATCCTTCATCATTATCGAAAGATATTCCCCAATAGCTTTTGGGGGTCTTAGGATCCAGTAGTATGGAACACTTGGCAAATCCATGGCTTGGATATCTGGGTGTAATCCTACTACACCTAGGCACCATTTTCATGGGCCACGAAGAATTCCGCAAACCGTCGCAGGTAGGCTATGAAGAAGGCAAAGTGTATGTTGAAATTGGCATCGAGATTCTCACAAAACTTAATCATTTTAGCTCACAAGAATTTAGAGAGGTAGTTGGAATAATTGTAATGAGTCCCTTCTTCCATAACATCCCTCCTGATCTAAGCCTACTCTACTCCAAGGATTTTCCCTTGAGACAGTAGCTTGGGAAAGGCACGAGCCCGAAAGATAGGGTAAACCTTTTGGACCACCCCTAGCCTAACCTTATGCATATAAATTCCCTTTTGGTCATTGCTTCTAACTAGCCATTCCTCTATATCCCCCTGGTGGTTAACATCCTTTCTAGTCTTATCCCCTATAGGTAGACCATCAGAGGGAATGCCGAAAAGATCTACAAAAATCTTGTCATTAATCTCAAACACCACCCACACATTGTAAACCTGTGTGTAGAAGCGGTCAGTATTTTTGGAAAAGGAATCAACTAGGGAGAGCATTTCTACAATTGGGAAACTTGGATTTACTGCTAGGAATAAATCCATGAGCCTAGCCTCCTGAACATTGTGAGCAAGGATGGCTGGGGCCCCATTGCATAGCCAACGTTGTGTCTTGTCTACTTCCCCATACTTGATGAACAGGTTAGTTTCATCACACCCAGAGGTGATTACTGTAATCTCTTGGGACTCACTTGCTACTAAAATAATCAGTGACAAAAATTAGCAAAAAGAAAAGGAAAAATCATCACTTGAACACACAAAAAAAATGCAAATTTTAACACACTAGGTCTAAATGGTGTAGGAAATGGTGGAATTTCCAGCAGAACATCTTCTAGGGTAAGCACTCAGTAGGATGCTCATTCACTATCCAACTAGCCAAGTTCTTCACAATTCACATAGAACTTGGCATACTTGGTTGGGTAGGTTTTGAAATCAACCCCAAGTTGTTCTATGATGCCAACACATACGTTTCCAGTAGAAGAGAACTCTTGCAAAGCCGTTGGAATCAATGCCAATGTCCCCTCATTACCATGAAGATCATCCTTGTCAATTATAAACCTAGTAACATGTAGAGTATGATAAGCATTTTGACTAACATAAGAAAAATAATACAACATGTTTAAAACATCTTCATAGGACTCACCTGCCAACACAATAAATGGTCCTAGGTGGGTTATGGAAGTAGGTGCCCATGTGATGTGTAATGAATAATGTGTTGTATTGATGATAGCATTTGAATTTGGGCATGTTCCAAATCCAACATAAGTGTCTCAAGCCTCTTGAATGCTAGTTTGAGCCTTCTACCCCTTCACCTTCAATCAGCCCATCAGCCATAAACTTTAGAATTCTTTAGTCTGCCTCGGGCAACAACGTTTCAAAAAGTATAATGGTTGTTTTAGCCAATAAGTGTGACCACACTATCACATTGAAGTGGCGAAGGAGGAACTCTAGGAATTATTGTGAACCTTCCTGGAAGCATACCTCCTGATCCCCTACCTGTGCATGGGGAGGGGGGACATTGGCCATGGATGCACTCAAGCAACATAGGACTCCTACCAGCTCAATCACAATCAGAATGGGTTTTAACATGACCCTGTGCAACATAACAAAAAGTGTTAGTGCAGTTTTCAAGTCAGTATAGATTTTCCCTTAGGCATGAAATAGTAAGTTCCTGACATGGTAAAATAGAGCCAAATACTTTATGTAGCATAGCAGGGTGTTACGTGTAGCGTAGTGTAGCAGGTGCACCCTGCACAGCATAGTGGCTATGCCCTACATAGTGTAGCATCACAGGCACACCCTTCACAACATAGCATACCAAGTGCACCATGCATAGCATAGTGAGTATGCCTTCCATGGTGTAGCATAGTAAGCATGTCATACAAAACATAGTGTAGTGGGTATGCCCTACATGGCGTAGCATAGCATGCATACCCTGTATAGCGTAGGATAGCAGCTACACTATGCACAAGAGTAACAACTATGTTACGCATAGTGTAGCGTGACAACCACACCTTGTGCAGCGTAACAACTTAATAAGTACGATAGGTAGATCAATATAACACCATGACAACATAGTAGATATGACATTGTAATTAGTGTAGAAACGTAGTGGCTTTAATAGCATAGTAATGTAGTAGGTCTACTAGTGTCGCAGGCCTACCAACATAGTAGTGTCACAACATAGCATATGATGTAGCATAGTGACCACTAAAAATGCAACAATTTGATAGTCACACTAATGAAAAATAATATTTCCATTACCCTAGCCTTGCCCCACTACCTAAAATGTAGCAAAATGAAAGGCAAGAAAAATATAAACTCTCCCTCATAGATGCTACGCTACACTGGACATACATTACATTTCCTAAGAAACCTTGTAGACAAAAATCCCCTCTATGGGTGCTATGCTACGCCAGATGTGCTTATGCCAGAATTGCCCAAACCCCTACAATGATGCATTGGTCATTCCCAATAATGGTGGTCAAGGCAATGTTGCACATTAGTCATAGCATAGAAAACACCATAGCTGCTCCGGCTAGAGTGGTGATAGCCATGGCGTAGCAACCAATGTGGAAGCAAGGTAATAACAACAATTGCAAAGTAGCAACAATGACAACCATAACAACCAAAACACAGTGACTGCAGAAACAATCTAACTTGATAAATCACACAATGTAAATGAGTGTAGCGTAGTGAATTACCAGGTGAATGGGATCTCTTTCTACTCCTCGACCCACACCTTGGGAAGACGTCACAGGGTGCACTCCCCTTCGTCTAGGTTGGCAAGCCCCTGGTGCCTACGTTCACTCTTGTGCGCCATTGCCTACTCACAAACTTGGGTGTATTGGGTGTATCAATAGCTACGTTACAACCGCTACACTATCTCTTAGTTCAACCATGCTACGCTCTAGGTGTTAGCTCTAATAATGAAAGTGACAAGAATACCTAAGGGTAATCCCCTATTTATAGCCTATGCAGTTAAAACACATGTCACTTTCCAGAGTGTTCCATTTCCCACGTGTACATGGGACATCCACTATAGCATAGCAAGGATTTACTGTAGCGTAGCACATAGTTGTAGTGTAGCACTTAAATATACTAAAATATTTACTTCATTTTTTACTATGTGGCTCAGTGATAGTCCACTATGACCTTAAACTGGCAACCGTGATTCATAATGTTACATGGTTATAGTCTGCTATGACCTTAAACTGGCAACCATAACATCTCCTTTACATTTTAGACCCATTGATGGTCCGCTAAGACCTAAAACTAGCAATTCCAACTTACAACGTTACATGTTTGTGGTCCACTATGACCTTAAACTAGTGATATTAGCATTTCCTTTACTTTAAAAAAACCCGTTTATGGTCTACTAAGACCTTAAATAGGCAATTTTGATGTACAGTTTTACATTTTAATAGTTTTCTATGACCTTAAATTGGCAACTCTTTATGTAATCTTGTACGATAATAGTCCGCTAAGACCTTAAACTAGAAATATTAAAAAAACATTTGTATGATTGTTGTCCGCTAAGACCTTAAACTATGAATTATGTTCCATTGGATAATTACTTTGTACACATTTCATTGCATGTTACTCTATTAAATAGGTACCACTTAACGTTTGTTTATTTTTCTTGTTTCACAGGAGTGCTTTGAAAATGGATATGCAGAGTAATCTCCACTTGCCCCTTGTCCCAACAGGACCTCATGGCAAGCTTACAAGACACTTAAGCTTAGAATTAGTAGACTTGGGACCATCCACTCAAGATACTAACATAGCAGCCTTGGAAATATCCTTGGACTAGCCTGAACATCTAGTCTAGGCCTTAGACCTTGAGGCTGGTAATGTAATCGAGGATCCCCTTATTGAAATACCTATGACTATGTCTAGAGGTGAGGAAAAAACATTAAAATTTGATTCCTTACTAGATCCACAGGTGCAACAAAACATTTCAAAAGTCCTTAATGACAATGTTAAAGTGTTTGCATGGTCATATGAAGACATGCCAGGCTTGGACCCATGACTCATACAACACAATATTATCTTAGATCCATGTGTCAAGGTAGTTAAACAAAAATCTTGCAAAGTTAAACTAGATATTTCCTTAGCCGTACGTGATGAAATTAACAAACTCTATCAAGCTGGTTTCATTCGGGTAGTTGATTACTTGGATTGGGTCTCAAACATTGTAGTCATACCCAAGAAGACTAGGAGTATATGAATTTGTATAGACTTTTGGGATTTAAATAGGATGATAATTAAGGACGACTTCCCATTGCCTAGTATCGATCAACTTATCGATACTACAGCTGGTCATGCCTTACTATCCTTCATGGATGGGTTCTTAGGCTATAATCATATCCATATAAACCCAGAGCATCAGTTGGCAACTACCTTTATGACCCCTTGGGGAACTTTTTATTACAAAATGATGCCCTTTGGGACAAAAAATGCTAGAGCAACATATCAATGAGCAATGACATATATCTTTAGTAATTACTACGTCAATAACATAGTAGTTAAGTCTAAGGAAGCTACTGATCATCCCAATGATCTAAATGTAGTTCTTCAATGTTTTCATAGGCATGACCTGCATCTCAACCCCAGAAAATGTGTTTTCAGAGTTAAAACTGAGTGCATGCTAGGCTTTGTAGTGTTGAAAACGAGGATACAAGTGGACCCCGATATAGTTAGGGCCATTGTCAACTTAGAACTGCCTACAAATCTTAAAGAGTTGCATGGGCTCAAAGGTAGAGTATAGTTTATAATAAGGTTTATTGTGAGGTTGATAGACAAACTACACCTGATGCAACACCTACTTAAGAAGAGAGTCAACTTTGAGTGGATAGATCAATGTCAAAAAGGCTTTGATAACCTAAAGAAAGAGCTTTTGCACCTTCCCACTATTTACCTTCCATAGAGGGATAGGCCTTTCTACATCTATCTTGCCACCTTGGGCACATCTATTGCTACACTACTATGTGAAAAGAGAGATGACGAGTCTAAAATCCTAGTCTACTACTTAAGTCATGCATTGATAGCTCATGAAGAAAAGTACAACGAGGTAGAGAAAAATTGTCTTACCCTAGTGTTTGCACTTAAAAAGTGGAGACATTACTTGTTTCACAGTAAAGTCAACATTATATGAAAAAACAACATACTTTAGGCTATTACAATCAACTTATACGAGAGTAGTAGAATAGCCTGATGAAAAGCCATAACTCTAGAGTTCAATCTCCATTATGTGGCACAATCATCCACAAAGGGTCAAGCAATAGCCACATAGCTTACGACTTCACCCATTGATGATCAAGAAATAATAGAACCTGAGTTCCCAAATGAGCATGTTAATAGCATAAGTCTTGTACCATCAAATTTCAAGCCCAATCTACATTTCAACGGTGCTTCAACTACATGAGCCGGTAGTGCCACTACTGTTCTTACATTTCCCTCTACGGAAATTTGACCCTTCATGTATCATTTTACATTCCTTTGCACAAACAACATAGTTGAGTATGAAGGACTCCTTAGGGGCATTCTAGTAGCTCAAGAGTTGAGGATCCAAAATTTACCAATCTGAGGTGACTCGCAACTAGTTATCAACCAAATCACTAAATTTTATGCCTACAAGGCTCCACATTTGCAACCTTATTGTGATTTAGCAAAAATTCTACTAAAGTAGTTTGCAACTTTAGACATCCAACACGTGCCCTGTAACGAAAACACTATAGCTGATGCACTAGCAACGTTAGCCTTAAATGTGCCATCACACATGTTTTCTACCTTACTTTCTTCAATAATAGAATGCACCAATCCTATTACTCAAGTGGCACACATCACATCTATAAGTCCAACATGGTGAACCCCCACATGGCTTGACATCTACTCAAAAGGATGCAATACGAAAGCGAGCACAACAATATGTCCTCATAGGAGACAACACTCTATGCAAATGCTTTTATGATGGAATATTGCTAGCTTGTGTTAGTGGGGAAGATGCACAAAACATTTTTGATGAAGTCCATGATGGACTATATGAGGGACACATAGCTCCCAGGGCTATGGCAGAAAAAATCAGACACTTAGGGTACTACTGGTCATGCATGGAACGTGATTGTGTAGCCAAGGTTAGAACATGTGATGTGTGTCAACATCATGGGAACCTCATACATGTGTTGCCTACTGAATTACATACAACATAGATTACATGACCTTTCCAACATTGGGGACTAGATATCATAGGACCCATTACACCTAAGTATTCTATAGGGCATAGTTTCACTATTACTGTAACTAAATACTTTACAAAGTGGGTAGAAGCTATTCCCCTTAGAATGACTACATTTCAACAGGTTTGCCACTTCATTCTAGACAACATAGTAACATAATTTGGCCTTCCCATGACTGTTGTTACTAACAACGAGCCACAATTCAGTAGCGTAGAAACCAAAAATTTTTGCAAAAACCTTGTATCAAACATTCTTTTTCATCACCATATGACCTCCAAGAAAATGGTCAAGAAGAAGCTACTAACAAAGTTATCATCAACCTTCTAAAAAAGATGCTTAGTAGCAACAAGAGCTGATGACATCAACAAATCCTCTACGTGTTGTGAGCTTACCATACGACATGCAGAATAGCTACAAGTAAGACTCCATACAGTCTCGTTTATGGATTTGAAGTAGTGTTACCTCTTGAATTGTAGGTTCCATCACTTCGAATGATCCTCTCCAACGTCATGGATGAGGCTCAAAACAATGAGTTAAGGATTATTGATCTTGACTCTATGGAGCAAGAGTGTGCCCAAACACTTGGCCGCATCAAATGGTACCAGGACAAACAACAGTAAAAACATCACTACAACTTACATCAACAACTAATTAAAAAGAGGGACTTAGTCCTCAAGGCCATTGGTGAACCTATGAGCAAATTCTTAGCTGACTGGGAAGGCCCTTTCATTGTCACAAAAGCCTATGAAAATGGGGAATTCAAGTTGGCTGACATAGATGGGAATGAGTTCATAGATCCCATTAACCACTTGTACCTGAATCCATACTAGGTTTAACACAAAGCATCATATCAAACGTGAAGCAAGGTAAGCATAGCACATCTTCTATGACATAAAACTTACACAGATAGTCTACTATGACTATAAAGTAGCACATATAGTTTTCTATGACTATAAAGTAGCATAGATCATCTACTATGATGTAAGACTAGCATACAACGTCCGCTATGACATTAAATTTCCACAGCACATCTTTGGGTCATGACATAAAACTAGCACCAATAGCATGGTCTGCTATGACCTGAAATTGGCCATCCACCATCCACTACGATGTTAAACTAGCACAACGATCTACTAGGACCTTAAACTAGCACAGTGGTCTACAAAGACCTTAAACTAAAACATCAGTCTACTAGGACCTTAAACTAGCACATCTGATAGTCTACCAAGATCTTAAACTAGGTTCCCAGTGCAACACCTTCTAATTCACATGTATGACCCTATGAACAAACAAATATGCACACTTTCGAGCTTCTCAAACAACATGGGATGGGATGTTGTAGTTCCAAAACGAGGTTCACATCATCAAGGAAAAACCCTTTGGGATACATGCAACATCTTCACCCCTAGCATCTTCCTAATCTTCTAGATATGTCATTTGACATGTTGTTGACCTTTCGGAGCTACCGCTACCACAGCCAATCATCTTGATCATAGCTCCCATTTTCAGCACCTTTTGTTGGAGTCCCAACACTATTGTCACCTAGCCACAAGGTTGACATCCTCCATCCCTCACCATCATTCGAGTTCAAGAAGGCATTCAACTATTAGGCTTCTCACATTGTAGCTGGATTGCATGATGCTTGCCTTTGCCAAGGATTCCTGAGCACCTGCATCATCATCACTCCTAGCCTCTTCCATGTCGATATCTGACGAGGCCGTTGAAGCTTTTTGGACTACCACTGTTGAAACTTGCACTGGCCTTCCTGCTTTGGACATTGCACATGTTAGACAACACTTACCATCTTGTTAGTTTCCCAAGCAAGCAAGACTTTGCCCTCACTTCACTTGACAGTCATTTTTCTGGTTTTCTCTCTATTGTGTTTGTAGGATAAAAGCCAAGATGGCATCATTCAGAGATGCATTTCACCATGAGAGTAAGATACTACATGGTTCTAAAGTGGCTACTCTGATTAGCCTAGCTACTTGAGAGTGTGTACCCTATTCTCCCTTTAGCAAACTTAGTCTCCATTCGTTATACCCATAATTTTCCATATCCGCTTCACAAACTTCCTTAATGCACATAAAGCCCTTTCACATGCCCAACTACCAAGTCCATGACAGGCGTAACACAACTTGTCCCATGGGAAGCATCTGTAGTCAGGTCAAATCCCAACATGGATATAACACAACTCATCTCAAGGAGGAAACACTTGTCCTACAGCGATGACAAGGTTTTCTTCAAGTGAACATGGGTGTGTAGCATGAAAAAAAAAGGAAAAACATAAAAAATCATAACAAAAAAGTTCCTAAAAAAATGGTACAAAAGCTACTTTGCAATCATTTCGGCTATAAATCAACCATCTCTAAGCACTTTGGTGAGAGGTCGAGGGTCAAAGGCAAAGACACCCATGTGTGCTAACTGCCTCATAAGCATGCCAATGAGGGATCACACTGTGGCAATAGTTTTCATGATGTAGCATTCTACATTCATCTCTTCCCTAACCCTATTTCCTTAAATTGATTCTTTACCCCTTACCCTACGTTGTCCTCCAAGTACTCTCAAACATAATGAAGCATCATCCAAGCAGGCACTGAAGAGCGATGTTGGCATCTTATTCTTCATGGTGTTTTGTATTCTTTGTCAACATCTCTTAAGTAGATTCTCTATATGTCAACAAAGAGGGGCCATTGAAACACCATCAATTCTGGATCTCTCATGACTTAGCATAGTCTCAAAATCTGGGTAAGGACCTCTACAAGTGTGGTGTCACACTGGACTATGTAGACAACATGGCACGTCAAAAGTCCTAATGCCTACAAAGCAACTTTTTACCTTGCCCACCACCCTATGTAGCATAGTCAACGTAACACCCATCCATAAGGCTAGTTTGCATGAAAGAGGCACTAGGGCTAGACCCTATAGTCTAGCAAATTTTCTATCTCCCGAGATGACAGGCTTGCTACACCCACTAGCTTGCCCAACTTGACACATAACTTGGCTAATGGTTTACTCAAGGACGATGCTAGGAGCTGTCAAAAATGTTCAGGATGGACTAAATAGTTTGGCAAGTTTTCTAATTGTGAAACCTACTATACTGCACAGCATAGTAGGGCAGGTGGAGACTGAAAAGGCACCAAAGATGCAGTTGACAATGGTTCAACCCTTTGGGGGGTACCTAATCCACTTTATCCTTGAAGCATGATCAACATGATGTAGGAGAATGTGGCAAATTTTGTCAAAAATCATCTTCATTTGAGTGCTATACTATGCTATGCTACAAAACATAGCATAGTGTAGCAAGGTCCCACAGTAACAATGCTTCCGCTTAGACTATTTTGATAAAGTAAACATAATTTTCCATGCTTCAACCCTCAAACATGATTCCTTTGCTACCACACTGAGACATGACTAACATCCCTTGATAAAAAATTTGCAAGGTAAGTCAAAATTCAAGTTAAACGAGGTTCTACACAATGCTCCGCTACATAGCGTAGCACAATGTAGTAGGATTAGGACACACAGAGGTCCTCTGGCAAGTGGTCCTAGTATAGGAAATACACTTGGACATACTCCAACCTTCATGACTACCTATCCCACTCTTCCACCAGGTTCTAAGTAAAGTTTCTTAACAAAGTATTGCAAATCGAGCAAGGATTCATGTCACACTGGCTGCTACACTATGCTACACGACATAGCGTAGCACAATGTAGTAAGGAAACGAAGCATGACAGTGTCCCAAGGATGAACTCCGCAGGTCCCAGGACCTTTCAACATGGAAGGCATGATTGTCAATTGTAGAAGTTACTTGCCTAGCTAGGCCTCAAAGGTGTGTTTTCAATTTTGAAGCAAGACTTGACTTAAGGATGGCAACTATGCTATGCAGCTTAGCAGAGCGTAGCGTGTAAGTGTTTATGCTACGCCAATATGCTAGGTAGTGTAGGTAGCGTAACACTTGTGTGGAAGCCCCAGGACATCTCAAGTAGTTCTAGCACTTGTCAACAATGGTCATTTCTACTCTAACATCTCTCCAACAAATAAGATTAGCAGTTTGCTTCATTTTTCACCCCCTGTTAATTCTTGATATTTTCCCTATGCTAGACCCTACTCATAAGAGTAGGGAGGACATAGTCCTAGAACATAGGCTCCACTTTGCATTCATTGTTGGCATTCTTTATAAAAACATGGTAGTTCTCTAGATTCTGGCACATGCAATTTGAATGGTATGGTCATGGCTCAGCTTAGCAGGTTTCACATCCAGCCTCGTTACACTGCAACATAGCACATTAGCATAACGCTACAGCATAACACTACATAGTAGTATGACATGTCCACATTTGCTCCTTGTGGGACCTAGGACACATGGCATCCAAACCACATCTCTCTCCCACATCTAGCTCTATAAATAGCCCAACGAACAGCATTCAAAGGGGTGGGAAAAGGCAAAAAAGGATGGATTTTGGCATTTTTGGCTTTTGACTTAGCTTTCTTCTCATTAGAAATTGGCATTTTGGCATTTTGTTTTCTAGTGATTAAATTTGGAAAAGACACTGGCAAGTGGAAGATTGACAAACTGCAAACTTTAGTAGCAACACTTCCTGGATCTCTCTTAGCCCAACAAGCACTGGCTCATCAGCTCTAGTTAGCAGGCCATTGGTGGTAATTAAGGGGTTGTGACCATACCATTACATTGTAAGTTGTGCCCATCCACACTGCCCATCAATTGTACACCTTCTCTAGCCAACCAGAGATCAAATCCCCCAATTTTGTGGTGGTGCATTCTCTCACTTGAGCTCATTTCATTTCATCTCACTATATTTTGAATCATTCTCTATTAGTTTACGTTCATTGCTTAGGTTACATGCTTTGCTATGCATTAACTATTCTGCATGTTACAGCTTTCTTTACCTAAATCTCAACATGACATATTAAAAAAAAATTCACAAAAGGTTATTGTACATCAACTCAGTCCTTGTCTAATAGACTAGACCATTCAAGGCACCTCATTTCCATTTTCTCTAGCATGGCCCTCGCATGGATCCGGAGTTAGGCTGCATGCCCGGTAAGCTCTCAGTGTTCCAACCACCAACGTTTTCGACCATTACATAGGTCATGATTATACCCCACTCAGCCACACTGCCCAACATTGCTTTAGCATGGATGAGGTGTTCTACTAAGTTTCAAAGGTTAAAAAAAGATTTAACATCTATCAACTCAAGGCCATGAGATCCTAGGCTCTACTAGTGAAGGATTTTAACCTTTGGGGCTATTGATATACCATCAAAATTACTAAGGAAACTTACGCACATTGGAGCCACACTACCTAGCATGGCTTAGGCATCCCCTAGCATGGATACCTTAAGATATTTAATTTTGGCACATTTTGACAATAAATCAACCATGCATGTAATCCCCCAGGGTTGCCAATGTCACTGGCTAAGGTTTATGATCAAACTTGGTAGTCTCAAAGGCCTTTGGATGGTTCTAAAATCACCCCTTGGAGCAATGTTGAGCCACACTAGCCAATAAAAGAAAGCAAAGGAGGATAGTATTTTGCCACTTTCTACTAATTTCCTTAAGTCCTATGGCTTTCAAAGGTGCTAGTAGGGTCCAAGGATTATTATGGTATAAGTTGGAGTTATTCTAAGGCATCCATGAGCCCTTCATGTGCTTCCTTTAAGGCACCCACACTATACCGTGCGAGCTAGCATGGATGAGAGGGATGGTTAATGTGGGAATGAGTGGTCATGAAATGTGGCTTGATTTTGGTTACTTTTGGCTATCAGAGTCTCAAAGATGTTTGGGAAGCCAACCCATGTTGATTTTGGGGTTGATTTGGTAATCCTTGATCATACCCAAGTCATCAACACTAAGCCACACTAGGCATGGCTCCATTTGAGTTAATGGTTTTGGCCATTTTAGTTAGATTTGATAGGGTTTTATAGATGTCAGGGTTGAAGGTGTTGATGGTGAAGATTTGGGATCAAAATCAACTAATTTGAGGCCTCCATGGTGTTTCCTATAGTCATTCCCCTTGAGTCACACTAAGTAGCATGGCCCTAGTATGGATGGAAAGGAGGTGATAGTGTTTTTCCATTTTTGATTAATTTTGTAATGTATGATGGCTTTGGGAGGCTCTGATAGGGTTGTATGATCACTAGGCAAGTTTTAGGGCTATTTTTAGCTATGGATGTGGTTTTATGGCTTACTTCCAAAGTACCCATACTAGACACATATAGGTCAACATGGGTGGTGGTTTCCCTAGCATGGTTAAGATTTTAGATATGATTTAATCTCAAGTTTTGGTAACTTTTGACTACTAGAGATCATGGAGGGATCTAGATAATCAAAGTGAGTTTTATGATTATTTAGAATTATGGGAAGGATTTTAAGGCTTACCCCTAGGGTACCCATGCTAGACCCACATTAGTTAGCATGTGTGGAGAGTTCTCCAACATGGGAAATTTTAATGGTATAAACTTCAACTCATATTGATCAAATTTCTATCTATCAAAGGCTCAAAAGGATGCTAAAGCTAAAAACTACAATCTATGTGTTTGATTTTTGGATTTTGAGGATATACCCCATCCACACATGCTAGGTCCATGTTGGCTAGTGTGGATGGAGCCACACTCAATATTATCTCAAGGCCTTAGGCACTTTTGACTAGGTTTCATACAGTTTGAGAGTTTCTAGGTATGACTATAGGGGTTTCAAGCCATGATAGCCCACCCTGAGGTTGAATCTGGGCTTGGTAGATATCAAAAGTTGCGTATGGATGTTATACACCCTGACAACATTGGGCCAACATGGATGGGACCTTGCCCAGTGTGGGTGCTCAAAGTCATAAGTTTTATGGAGGTTGTACCTCCTACTAGACCCTAGGGCTTAGTAATATCAACTACAATTGTCAAAAATGGCATGGGGGATAAGGTCTCATGGTCATGGAATGGAGGAGGCTAGGACCCATGCTAGATAATGTGGATGAAGTGGGGATAAGATTGAAAAGTGATGTGTGGATTCCAATCAATGGCATCAGAGGCATCTGGTGGGATCCATCCCAAATTCCAATGTGTGGATGAAGTGGGGATAAGGTTTGAAACTAATTTTGCATCAGAGGCATCTGGTGGGATCCATCCCAAATTTCGAATTTTTTAAACTTAGTGGAAACTCCCACCATTTCAACATTTTTTGAACATTCCCTTCTTTTTAGTCCTAGTGTACCATGAGTTTCAGAGCTTGAATTTGGAAATTGGGGTATGGAAGAGGGCATCTAGGTTTAGATTTACTTTTAATGATAAACCTTTCCAAAAATCAAACACAAATCTTATTCTCTCACTGTAGCTACTTTCCCAAAGCTCTTGTAGAGATCTTTGTCTCAAGAAAAAAATTTCAATCCTTAACGTGGGAGATCCAAGAGCCCCTTTAGGCAACATTGTTTCCTAGATCCCAAGGATTTCAAGGTTCTTTCACTATTGAAAGTAGGTATAATGAAGAGGTAAGGAGGAAGTAGCAAAAATCTAGTGTTGGAGGATACAAACATAGCAACTAGGGGGATCTCACATCTCCCATGGCCTATGGTAGGGTAGGGTTCGACTACCATGACCCTGAGGTAGGCCATTGCTAGCCATTTTCTTATGTTTTTAGTCATTTTTTGTTGTTTTTCATAGTTTAGGATGAGGGTGTGTTTTTAGATCTAGGCTATTGTAGTTGATAACATTTAATTTTAGCAAACTACCACTGCTTATTTCAGTGATTTATATAGGTTTTTAGAGTTACTTGATCATTTTTTTAGTGATCTATAACTTTTTTTATTTAGGTTTTGACAATTTTCATGTGTGTTTTTTACTATTTTTGCAAAAAAGCAACCTTAATTATGAATTTTTTGTTAAGAATATAGCTATGATTTGTCAAATTCTAAGGCTTTGGATCTTTATTACTAAGCTTTAGCTTTATAATTGCTATATTTTTGTTTTATTTGGACTGCCAATTAATTCCTAATGATTTTTTTGGCTAGGTCATATAGTTATGTTTTGTGCCATTTTCAGTTTTTCATGGAATTTTATGAAATTTTGTTGAAATCACAGTACAATTTTTGCATGTTTTCTAGCTACAAATGCATAGGTCTTGATTTAAGGTTTATAATACTCTTTGAATTACTAGAATTAAAGTTATAGCTAAGTTTTAGCAAATTTTCTCATGAGCCTATGTGAATGGGTGTTTTTAGGTTCTTGCAATTCTACCCCTTGGAGATGGGTAGTGTCAACATACTAAATGATTTTTCTTATTAACGTCTCACACTCTTGGGGAAACTAGAAGATTATATAATGGATCTAAACTTGGTTTCATGGCTATTACAAATTTTTTACTATCTTTATTGTGACATTCGAAAACATCAGTGGCTGCAACACTAAGAGGTCCATGGGCGTATAGCCTAACCCTGAATCCGTGCGAGGGCTATCCTTGAGAAAATGAAAATAGGGTGCCCTAAATAGTCTTGTTGATTAGATAGGGACTTATGTGGTGTTAAAATGAATGTGTTTGAGAATACTTTATACTATGTTATGCACAGGCATCGGGTCCAGGAAAGCTAGAGCATAGCAAGCTATCCCAACCTAAGAACTATGACGTGAATATGAAAATAAGTATGAAAAGTGAGAAAATACAAGAATTACACTAAATGCCAAAGATAAATGCAACAAAATTTGAGAACAAGATTGCACCACCCTAAAAGAGGGAGTGTAGCTAATTCACAAAGGTATACACCGTGTACAATAGGTGGAGTGGGAGTGCAGTGATAGCCTCAATGGTGTCAGACTGTGAAGTCTAGTGCTCACTATGTTGGACTATGCCTAGTAGGTTGGTATCCATGGTGTACCATGTGATGTTCTACAAGGCTTCAATGGGGTTGCAGTGTACCATTTGGTGTAGTTATGCCTCTCTGCCGATGTGGTGTGCTCTGGGTCTCATTCATCCATGGAGCTAAGTGCTGAGATGCCAAAGTGCCAAATTCCAAAATGGAAGTTCCAACTACCTTGTGGTCAAGAATGGAAGTCTCCTCTTTCTCCTCTTCCCCTACTTTTTTTCCTTTTTATCCCTCCTCTTGAAACATTAGGATGCAAGGGTACTTATACGGCTAGGGTTAGTGCAAAATGTAGATCAAGTGCCATGTGGTAGTGTGGTGGGTGGGACCATGGGACACTGTCTACTATGCTTGTCCCATGTTACATGAAGGACATGGGATGCTGGCTGCTACACTCATCCTATGTTATGCATAGGACATAAGATGCTGGTTGTTGGGCTTATTCGATGTTACACGTAGAAGACGAGATGTTTTCTTCTACACTCATCTCATGTTATGTGCAGGACACAAGACTGGCTACTACGCTTGTCCTATGTTACATGCAAGACATGGGACACTGGTTGCTATGCTTGTCCCATGTTACGCATGGGACATAGGATGCTGGCTTCTGGGCTTGTCCCATGTTACGCGCAGGACATAGGACACTATCTGCTATGCTTTTCCCATGTTACGCGCATGACATGGGATGCTGGATAGGTGTGTTATGCTACACTACTCTACACAGTGTGATAGGGTGCTACTCTATGCTACACTGCACATCATGACATGGTGCTATGTTGCGCTATGCTACGCAGCGTTACATGCTGCTACGCTACACAACATAGCATGACAAGGTGATACGTTGCACTATGCTATGCAGTGTGACATGGTGCTATGCTATGCTACGCTGCACAGCATGATAAGGTTCTACACTATATAGCATGACATGGTGCTATGCTATGCTACGTTGCACAATGTGACAAGGTGCTACACTACGTAGCATGACATGGTGCTATGCTACACTATGTAGCATAGCGTGATAGGGTGCTATGCTGTGCTATGCTACATAGTGTGACATGTGAATCTACAAAAGTGTCATCATTCTAACACTTAGAAAAATTTTAAAAATCTAGAAGTTGGAGCTGACTACACTCAACACTTCAAAAAATATGGGCAAAGTGCCATCATTTTGACACTTAGCCAAATTTGTAGTTGAGATGCCGAGACCTAAAAATTTTTTTGTGTTTCAATGGCCCCTCTTTATTGACATCTGGAGGAGTGGCCCAAGAAATGTCAACAAAGAATTAAAAAACACCATAGCAGACATGGCACCAACATTACACATCAGTACAAGATCAAATGTCATTTTACCATGCTCAAGAGTGCTATGGAAATAAGGTTATGCTAAGGGACAAGGGGTATAGGTGATGCTAGGTAGAGAAAATTTAAATTGTGGAAATGAAATGTAAATAGTGGATCATGATGTAAGATGTAAATTCAACATAGTTGATAGTGACCATGGCATGAAGTGGCTTGCCTCCAAAATATTGACCTTTCATCAGAATGCTTATGAGAGAGTCAAAATCAATCTAAGGCTAGGCTAGTTGCGAAGATGCAGCATTGTCAATTTTCTTGGGGATGTCCTTTTTTTTGTGAGGTGAAGCTCTATTGGGTTCAGATTACTATTGAAAATTAGCTATAATGGGTGGTCCATCATGTAGATGGTATTTTCTTTGATGCAACTGCATTGCATTTGTAGGATAGATGTTTCCTCCTAGGGATGAGTTGTGTTACATTCGTTTAGGGCTTTGACTAGCCCACAAAAGCTTCCCATGGGATGAGTTGCGTTACATCCATCATAAGTTCAGTAGTTGATGTGAAGAGAATGCCATGTGTGTCATAGTGCGTATGCATCAGAGACATGTGAAACCATGAGTATGCAGAGGATGAGAGGATATTAAGATGAGGAAGTGGATGTGTGTAGGTTGAAACAGGAATGAGGGGAATGTGCACTCTTGAATGGCTTAACTAGTCCAATCATGCACATTAGAGCAATGTGGTGACTTGCTGCTGTGATGAGATGCACCTTTGCACAACTGCCTCCAAGGATTTTTCCTACAAACACAACTCAGAGAAGACAAGAAAACCACAAAATGTGAAATGCAAGTGCAAATGTCAGATGTGAAGATGTTGAGGGTGCTAGATTCTAAGATGCTATAAATGTGCCAAATGTTATGGCAGTTGCAAGTGATTAAGAACCTAGTGAAGGTGCCAAGGCAATGAAGTTGTGAGTCCTCTGAAAAATGCTCCAAAAAATTAGTAGAATGATGAGATATGATGATGCTATGAGTGCTCCCAAGGCTTTCACCAATGGCAAGTATTCAAATCAAATTAGCAACATGTCAATTTAAAGTCCTAGCAGATTATGAATACAGTTTAAGGTGGTAGATAGTGATGTGCTAGTTTATAGTCCTAGCACACTGTTGGATGCTAGTTTAATGTCATAGAGGACAATGGATGTTGTGCTAGTTTAATGTCATGACACAAGGATAAGTTGTTGTGCTAGTTTAACATCATAACCCAAGGACAAGCTATTCTACCAGTGCAATGCTACATGCGTAGTCATGCTGTGTGCCTACAAGATCCTACAAAAATCAACTGGAAAGAAAACATCAAGTGGAAACTATTGTAAATAGGGTTAAAATGCATGAATGAAAGGAAAAAATGCAAAAAATTAATATTTTTAGGCCATTCCGAGTCATGGGCTAGTTTAAGGCCTTTTCAGGCCATGTGTTTTTGTAGTTTTATGTTTTTTTTCTTGATGTTTTTCAAATGTAATGTGTAAACTAAGTTGATGCATGCATAAACAAAGTAGAAATTTGTAAACAAAGAAAAATGTGTGATCTAAGTGAGTGGAAAAAATGTAAACGCATAGGCTAGTGTGATGTAAACAAAAGTCAAAAATGCATGGCAAATGGAGGCAAAGGGTAGGTAGGCACCTAGCAAATTTTTGGCCAAGGGAAATTCTTGGTCATGTAGTTGCTTCCTAACCAAGCATGGATTAGAGATCATGCAAGGCTTAGGATCCTCTGGGAAGCTATTGGCTTCAACCACTCATTCTAGTGTGTTAGCCTTATGCCCTACATTGGTTGTCATAGGTGTACCACCAAGAAAGTCTTCTTCTAAAACTTGCACCATGTCTATGTCATGGATATTCGAAGAGGAAGCATTATCACCATGGATGATAACTTGGCCACCTTCGTATGGAAGGTGGATTTCTTGGTGGATAGGAGAGGAGATGGCCCTTAGTTGGGCTAGCCAAGATCTACCTAGAATCATGTTGGAAATTGACATCTCCTCTATGATAGTGAAATCTATACTAGTGGGGAATTGCTCTCCTGCTACAAAGGCTAATTTGATTGTACCCTTGACTATGACACATGATCCATTGAAGGATTTTAGATACATGGTTTTGGTTGGCCTAATTTCATCTTCCAAGCCTAGCTTGTCGATGATGGAGTAGAGTACTACGTTTGTTGCTGCATCATCATCGACATGCACTCTACAGATGGTACACTGCCCAACACATATGCTAATGGATAGTGGGGCTATAGTGACCTCCCCTTGTTTGGGGTTGACTTTGACTGCATTGTTGTGAATAACTAGGGATGTTGAACTCAATTTTTATGGTGTAGGGTATAACATTGTTGCATGAATGGATGCCTCATTAGCAAGGATGTCCTCCGTAATAGGAATGAAGGCTAAGATCTCGGCCAATGCTTGGTAGTGAGCAGATGAGGTCATGACCAGGTTATACAAGCTCAACTTTGTGTTCTTTTTCTTGAGCGTTTCTTTCACCTAGGTTAGTGTAGCTACAAAGTCCTTGTCATTGGTTGTTGTGTTGGCCTTGATTTCCTTCATGTGGCTTGAGAGACATATCTCTCGAGTAGGGGACTTGGGATTGGTTTGCTTGGCTTTCTTGGGGGTATGGGCCCTAGTGTTTGGTTGTTGCTTGTAGATTATAGCCTTTTATTTAGCCATGGGAGTCATGAGGCACTCATTCTTCCTCTTACACCACCATTTGGCAGTAATGGGGTCAGTCCTTGAAGGAGGAGGGACTAAGATATTGCCCATTGTTGGGCTTCAAGTACATGAGGGGCCATCACATTGTGACACCCTTATGATAAATGGTGGCTTAGGAGTTATTTTAGAAGTTTTTGTGGGACCAACTTGTTGTGGCACCTTGATAATGAAAAGTTTCTTAGTGGTTGTTGTTGCTTCATCATGTCAGTTTAACGTCTTAGTGGATGATTGGTTTGGGACCTTGCCCACAAAGGGTGTTGTGGATGCCAAAGATGGCACTTTGATAAAAAAGGGAGGCCTCTTGTTTGTGGAGGCTGAGGGGACCCTTGCTTTGTTAAGAGGCACATGGATCACAAAAGGTTTTTGCACAGGTTTGGGCTTGCCACCTATGCTAATGGATTTTATGACATAGGAAGCATCATTTGCATTGGATTGGCTCACTATGTATAGCAGCAATTGGCCTTGTTCTATCATTGTTTGCAGGTCATCTTGCAAAGCACAAAAATTATCTGTACTATGACCATATAACTAGTGGTAATGACAGCATTGGTCCAGCTTGAAGTGTTGTGGGACTAAGTGCTCATTTGATACTGTTGAGGCAAGGTTCCTTAGTAGTTCATAGTACCTATCATGTTTTTGGTGAGTGATCTTGGATACGTGTTTCTATTGGGTTTGCCTAGATTTTAGGAGTTTCTCCAATAGTTTAGATGGTTCGATTTCTAGTGGTGTATATTTGAGAAGTCCTTACATTGAAAGTTGGACCTTGGGATGGCCCCTACCGATGTAGGTGAGCTAGAGCCAGAGTTGGCAGTTTTGTTAGTTCAGGTGTTGGGATGCTTAGCTATTGGGCCCTAGTTGGTTGATTTTTTGGTTGTGTCCACTGTTTCCACTGTTGTGTTTTTCTTGTGAGCATGTTGGTTTCTATAGGCCACATAGGCTGGCTCATTGCTAGCTTGCGCTGATTCCTCTATGCATTTTGTTTGGGAAAAGGCTTGGCTAAGAGACTTTGGGGCTAGATTATACATTTTGAACCTAATGAAGTCATTTACTGCACCTTTGAAGATGGCCAATAGATGTGTCTCCACTAAGGGTTCATGTATTTCACTCAATGCAGAATTCCAACATTGGAGGAATTTTAGCATTGGCTCTAAAGGCCCATGCTTAACCTACATGAGCTGGTCGAGGGTTGCTTCAGGATTTAGGTTGTACTTGAAGTGTGTCACAAACTGGCTTATGAGATCCTCTAAAGAAGATATTGAGGCCTTGGGTAGCATGTGATACCAGTTTAAGGCCTTACTAGTGAGTGACATGGGGAACATGTGCATGACGACATGTGGCCAAGCTTAAAGGAGTAGGCACTTAGATCAAAATGTGACCAAGTGTGCATTGGGATCCCCTTCACCATTGTACTTGGTGACTTATGGTAGATGAACCCTAGTTGCGAGAGTTAGAGATGGTACCATAGGACTTATGGGATCATCCTCATAGAAATCCACCACCTTGATGGTGTTAGAGGAGGTAGCCTTGAGTTGGATGATCTCCTCCATCAAGCTTTGGATTAGCTGGAATGCTTGATCCAAGCTTGAGGATGTGTTAGCTGATTGCATTGGCTAGGCTTGTGTTGGTTGCACAACATAGGGTCAAATTTTTGATTGCAAAGTTTTCCAGTTGAATGTCATAGCACATGGTTTTATCAGTTTAATGTTGTAGTGGATGGTTGTTGCTAGTTTAACATTTTATTAGATGGTTGTAGTTGATGTGTTGGTTGAGGAATGGATGTGATGATCAAGGTGAGCCACACATAAGTAGGTTGGATAGACATCACAGATGCCAATAAGACAGGCAAGATGTAGGATGCCTAAGTTTTTTGGGGCTAGGAGGTGGCCCCTACATGAGAATAGGGTTGGGAAAATGTAGTAGTCACTTGCAAGGAAGGCTAAATTAACATGGTCACCCTCTAAGAGAGGATGGATGGACCAAATTGAGGAGGGGTTGTACTAGGAAGTGGTTGTTGGAAGATGGTGTAGGGATGGCTCTCTTGTTTGGAGTAGGCCTTGAATGCATCTTCCTCCTTTTGTGAGGCTTCCTCATAGGTTGTCCTTGCATCATGCTTATTTGCATGGGTGAGATGGGACAACAACTAGTGGTAGGACTCTGTGAATGGGACTATATCAAAAAAGGAGGGGTTGTACTCCTATTTATTTTGGTGGACTCTTTTGTAGTCCAATTTTGCCTCCAAGTCAAGGTAATCCACTGGTAGTCCTGCTTGGATTTTTTCATAAAAAAATTGTATTGCTCATGGCTTAGTGTAGCATGCTTTGGCTAGATCCTATTGTCAAATGTGTTAGACACCAATGTGGAAGGTTCATCTGGATTCATATTCATAGATCAGGTTGTGAGAGTTGCTATTTGTAGAAAATGGCTAACTCTAAAAACTGTAGAAAAATGACTAAGCCTGTTAGTAGAAGAAAAATGTATGAAAATGGTTAAGTGCAAAAATATAGAAAAACTGCTAAGTATGAAAATGTAGAAAAAATGCTAAGTATGAAAACTGTGAAAAATGACCAACTCTGGTGCTACACTGGCTATGCTACCACTTCGTATGCTTGCTACGTTGGAGCTTGCTATGCCTACTATGCTGAAGCTTACTATGCTATAGCTTGTCACACTCGTTATGCTAGAGCTTGCTATGCTCGCTATGCTAGAGAGTGCTATGCTATAGCTTGTTAAGCTAGCTATGCTGGAGCTTGCTACACTCTAAGAACTTGTTACACTCTCTAAAAAATCTAGAGTTTTGACTAAGTGCTAATCAAAATGTGAATAGAAATGATTCAGGCCCTCCTTCTAGCACCAAAAACTATGATATCTGAAAACGTCAATGGCTAGAACACCAAGAGGTCCATGAGCATATAACCTAACCCCAAATTCATGTGAGGGTTATGCTAGAGAAAATAGAAATAGAGTTCCCTGAATGGCCTTGTCGATCAGACAAGGACTTACGTGCTGTAAAAATGACCATGTGTGAGAATACTTTATACTACGTTATGCATGGGCATTGGGTCCAAGAAAGCTAGAGCATAGTAGGCTGTCCTAGCTTGAGAACTATGATGTGAATGTGAAAATAAGTATGAAAAGTGAGAAAATACAAGCATTACACTAAATGCCAAAGAGAAATTCTTGATAAATGCAACAAAATTTGAGAACAGTAGTGCACTGCCCTAAAATAGGGTGTAGCTAATTCACAAAGGTATACATTGTGTACAATAGGCAGAGTGGGAGTGCAGACATAGCCTCAATGGTGCCAGACTATGAAGTCTAGTGCTCACTATGTTGGACTGTGCCTAGCAAGTTGGTAGCCATGGTGTACCATGTCATGTTCTACGAGGCTTTAATGGGGCTGCAGTTTACCATCTAGTGTAGTTATGCCTCTCTGCTAATGTGGTGTGCTCTGGGTCTCGTTCATCCATGGAGCTAAGTGCTAAGTTTCCAAAGTGCCAAATGCCAAAATGGAAGTGCCAACTGCCTTGTGGTCAAGACTAGAAGCCTCCTCCTTCTCCTCTTCCCTCGCTTTTCCCTCATTTTTTTCCTCCTCTTAAAACATTAGTGTGTAGGGGTAGTCATAGGGCTAGGGTTAGCCCAAAATGCAAATTAGGTGTCACGTGGCAATGTGGTGGGTGGGATCACATAATGCTATCTACTATGCTTGTCCCATGTTATGCATAGAACATGGGACATTGGCTGATACGCTTGTCCTATGTTATGCACAGGACATAGGACACTGGCTACTGGGCTTGTCTCATGTTACACGTAGGACATGGGACGTTATTTGCTATACTTGTCCCATGTTATGCACAAGACACGAGATGCTGGCTACTATTCTTATTCCATGTTATGTGCAGGACACGGGACACTAGTTGTTATGCTCGTCCTGTGTTACGCACGAGACACAGGACATTGGCTACCAAGCTTATCCTGTGTTACATGCAGGACATGGGATACTATCTACTATGCTTGTCCCATGTTACGTACATGACATGGGATGCTGGCTAGGTGTGTTACGCTACACTATGCTATTTAGCATGACAAGGTGCTACGTTGTGCTATGCTGCACAACATGACATGGTGCTACACTGCGCTACGCTATGCCACACAACATGACAAGGTGCTACGCTGTGCTATTCTACGCAACGTATCATGGTGCTACGCTGCACTATGGTACGCAACGTAACATGGTGCTATGCTATGCTACGCTACATAGCATGACATGGTGCTATGCTAAGCTATGTTGCACAGTGTGAAAAGGTGCTACACTATGCTATGCTACGTAGCATGACAGGGTGTTACGTTGTCCTATGCTACACAACGTGACATGTAAATCTATAGAAAGTGTCATCATTCTAACACTTAGAAAAATTTTGCAAATCTAGCAGTTGGAGCTGACTACACTCAACACTTGAAAAAATATGGGCAAAGTGCCACCATTTTGACACTTAGCCAAATTTTCAATCGAGATGCTGAGACCTAAAATTTTGTGGTGTTTCATTTACTAGTGATTTTCCTATGGCCATTTCTAGGATTTAAAGTGTTATCTTATAAGTGTTGTTTTAAAGTTGGTCGTTATTTAACATGATGTTTCTAATTTTGGTTAATGACATGAACATTGTTATGTTTTTACTATGATATATAAGGGTTTTTTAGGTTATGAACATGTTTATTTTTAAAATTTTCTAAGGAAGTTTGATTATCATCTTAGAGTTTTTACATTGGCTAGTTTCAACATTCACTAGAATATTTAGATAAATTTCTGAAAAAATTCTAAGGGTTTATGATTGTATGCTATTTTTGGCTATAATGGTTATATCTAGTCTTTCAAAATTTATTCTAAATGTTGTAAAAAAGGTTCTAATGATTTAATGTTGTTTCCTATGTAGGGCTTTCCTCAAGCCCATCCTAATCATGGTTTAGCTTGTGAGGATTCTGTGTTGTGTTAGT